>JAOTQH010031792.1:0-27853 GCA_025631255.1 Cornus kousa | reverse complement strand
TTGCTGAGTAGGAAACTCAATTTGGGGGGGGGGGTGGGTTCTTCTTTGTGTTTTTTCGAAAAACATCATCTTGGCCATCAAAAACCCATTTTTTTCCAGAAAACCCTTGCTGCCAGGTTTTTTGTAGACTTTAGTGCAAATATACTTGGTACTATTCATTACCTTTTTTTTGAAAAATGTGACAACCGATCTGAAACTTCCGGGGGTCTTGTGGGTGTATTTTAAGATTGTATTTTTGATTTAAGCAATTTAAAAACCTCCCGAAGCCTTATTTCCTTTTCTTGGGCTGTAGTTAGGACTGAATTTTACCCTCTGGACCTGATTTTCTTGGGGGCATTCTAGGCATTTTGCATTGCATTTTTTTTTTGTTTCTGCCTATGTTATCGGGTAGAAAACTTGATTTTAGGGGGGGTATCTTCTTTGAGTTTTGTCAAAAAAAGTCCGTTTAGATGCCCGTTTTTACTCTCAATTGCAGTAGCAATGGGTTAGCGCAACTGTAGCAGTCATGACCCTTGTTGGGCCGCCGGGACATCGTATTTTGTTTTTAACCTTTCTCCCTGTCCCGACTTCAAATCGAGTGATTTTTTTTTTTGAAATTGATTAATTTTTTATTGTCTATCCAACGGTGTGCTTGGTTGCACCCGAATATTTCTGGATAATCATCAGTTTACCCTTCTTGCTTTATATGTCCGTTTTTCTTTGTTTTGTCATTCCTCCTTCGTTCGGACTCCGAATCATGCGATTCTCAAGTCCATCATGATTAGTTTTTCATTATCTTTCCAGCAATATGCTTGGTAGCACCTAAATCTATATTTTTACCAAATAACTATTTTGCCCTTCGGAGCTTATTTGTCATATTTTGATCTTTTGCTTCCGCATTCGGATCCGTTATTGGGTCAATCTTTGGTTCATCACAGGATGCACTGGCTTGAAAAAACCAGGGCCGTCATAGTTGCAGCATGTTAATTTCTGTACTGGGAATGGTATGATGTTTCATATGCAAGATCCATGGTGTAATGGTATGACCTTTTCTTAAAGATTTGGACATAAACTTTTAAGGTCTCTAAATACTTCTAGATCTGCTACATTGAGTATGTTATTGAGAAATGGTACTTGGGATTGGAATCATTTTTAGGGACTGCAACAAGTTAGAACTTTTCTGAATTCCGTGTTTGTTCATGATTTCATTGATAAATTTATGTGGGATACAGGTAAATTTTCTTTCAAGAAAGTTTGGCAGGTATGTAAAACTCAGGTTGAGGAAGTTGATTGGTATAAGTTTTGCTGGGGAAGAGCTAGACCTAGATAGTTTGTTACTACTGTATTTTTCCTTCTCAACAAAGTGCCTTCTATTGTGAATCTTCAAAGAAAAAAAGTCTACTTGGTGCCTAGGTGTACCTTATGTCACAATGCTATTGATTCAACTGAGCATATCTTAATAAAATGCAGTTTTTATCAACGTCTTTGGAGCTAGTTAGGGGAGTTGTTGCAATGGAATTTACTTCAGTTTGCTGTTGTTGCAAGTACTGATGATCTGCTTAACTGGTTTAAAGATATCATAAGACTCTGTTTGTTGCTTCTTTTTGGGGTATTTGGCATGAAAGAAATGCTAGGCTTTATGGATATAATACTGATCCTGAAGTAGTTGCTAGAAGTTTAATGTTAGAAGTGTTGGATATACACAATACTTATATTGCTGATATTGCTTGTTAACTACTATGTTTTCTCTTTGCTAGGGTACTAAGATTATGTCTCTTTGTCCTTAGCCCTTTTTCTTTTAGATTTAGGGATTGGATGTTTGTATCTAATCTCTATTAGGTGCTTTTAATTTTCTGGGTGAATGCCCTCTGTGCTTCTGTATATACTTTTCTTTTCTTTTATACAACCACATTTATGAAAAGAAAAAAAAAATGTAATTCATATGCAACACCTACTATACCTAATGACTACTTACAGTATAAGTAAGCATGAAACATATAGTCTTTTCTAGATATCTAAGATGATCAAGCAAGATACAAAAATTTAAAATTTGACTCTATGAACATTATATGCATGTCAAAAAAATTTATAAAATGAATCCTTACTCAGCCCATAACCAATCCTAAGGTCAAGTTAGGTCATTACCTCGAACCTATTTAAGTGATTGAATATGCTAATTTTACCTTTTTGCTCATTGTGTCTAATATGTCTCTTTAGAACATCTTTCTCTTATCATAGCTGCAGTCTATGACTTAACTTGAGATACTCTTAAAACATATGTCAATACGCTCCCTGTCTTTGCTAAAATCGATATCTTGATTCAATAATACTCATATATAATTGACGTGTCATGTAGACCTTGTCTTTGCAGAAGTGCTCTATCTAACTCAATAATACAATGACACACTAATAATAGTTTTGATGAGGAATATGTCAATACAAAAATATTTTCCTAACAATATCCCCCTTTGACAATTCCGAAACAAAACCAATAGTACTATTTAAGAATGACTATTAACTGAACAAACCCAATTACCCATACATGGTTAGAAATAAATAAACAATGACGCAATATCTATACAATCACTTGCTTTGGATTGAGCTTCAAATTTATGCTTGTTAAAGATAATTTGTACATTCACAAACAAACCATATGCCACACATAAATTTATCCAAATAAAAAAATGATAACTTAAGATTTAACCTTATAAGACATATCATGTTATCTTGTGTAGTAGTTTATTACTACTTGCTTCATACTCCCCCTAAATGTATGTATCCCCCTTAAGGTGAGATACTTAAAGACGATACACATATATTTATGTCACTATAAATATGTTTTCCCCTCTACTTATTATTATTATTATTATTTTTGAAGAGCTATTGTTTCCCCCATTTTGTTACATTATCTCCCTTAGAGAGAAAATAATCCCATATTTATTCTCCTTCTTTGGATGATAAGTCAAAACTCATATTACTTTTCCCCACTTTTGTTATGGGATTGATAAAAAATTGGAGAAAAGAAATTTCTAAGAAAGATACCAATTGAAATGATACAAATGGATGATACTCCTAATGAAAACAAATATCATAAGGATAAAGCAATAAGAAGTAAAATAAACAAATAAAGAAATAAAGAAAATCTTTTTATATTTTTCCATAAGATACTAATAGAAACCAAAAATAAAATATTTTGTATTTTTCTTTTATGTGATATCACATATAACATGTTTTGCACAACACTATAAGCCAACATATGACACCACATATAATATGAACTTCAGATATCTCAATCAACGATAAGAAAAATATATATCAACTAGTTTAACACACTTATCAACCATTAATAATATCTTTATATCAAAATCCTTCTGCGTGATGTGAACCAAATCACTCGCGACTCTTAACTTGATCATAAATCAATGTAATATCAATCATCAAGATTTTCATGAAGAATCTAACCAAGTTTATGAAATAAATTCTGTATTCATTTTTCATTTCAAAGAACCTCAAAAAAATTTCCATAATTTTTTTTTTCTTGAAATAAAATTTGAAAATATTTTCAACTAAGCATCTCCAATTCTTTAATTTCCATACTTTTTCTTTGCAAAATAAATTCTGTAAGTATTTTCAACCAAGCACTTGCAAATTTCTTTACTTTTGTATGCTTTTTATACACACACACACACACACACACACATATATATATATATATATATTAACGGCTTTCAGACTCAAAGGTAGCCAAAATTTTCTCTTATTCTGTTTACTTTTTATAGTTAAGGTATCTTCGGTGTGATGGCCCAAGTTTTTCAAAACCCGATGTGTCAGCGAATGACCCGAAACTTACTTGACAATGGATCTCGAATGGGGAAGTGAAAGAAAATGTAGTGGTCTCTAGAGAAGAATACCATTTTTAAGACGCCAAAATAACTTCCCGAGAAGTTATTAGACTCAAAAGAACCGAAAACGGAAGCTTAGTTTTTAAAAAGGGACTAAATTGACCACTAGGGGTCAAATGGTTTTTTCACACTGAAATGTATACTGCCATGCATACCATTGGATAGAAAACAAAAAATTAACAAAGTTAGACTTAAGAATTACTTGATTCAGAGTCCGGATGAAGAAGATATGAAATCTTGAAGTTTTATAAAAATTTAACAAATCTGTTAGTACAAGTGCAAACGATTGTAGAATTCAACGACCAATCACCGAATCCACGATAGATGGGCAATAGCAAAATCCCAAATTTTGAAAACCAAGTGTACCTAGTGCGATCGATTGCAAAGTTTTACGAATGATGAATAGTAATCAAGAAGGTTAAAAAAATTACCTAAAAGTTGCCCACGACCGATCGCAACAATCAGCGAATTTGCGATCGATCATAACTGGGCTGGCTGCGACCTTGAAGTTTTTGAAAACGTCTATTTTTCGAAGTAAAAATAATTTCTTTTGGAAAAATCTTTTGAAGCAACCCCCCTTCACCCCCCCCCCCCAAAAAAAAAAAAAAAAAAAAAAAAACAAAAAAAACTAAGTCTTCTTATCAACTATGGTCCAAACTTAAATTAAAAAGCAACATAAAATGCCAAAAATGCCCCCAAGATAAAATAGGTCAAGAGATTTAAAACATGCTGAAATTTCATAATACATCCTACTAATCAAAAGAGATTGGCCTTTGGCCTCATTACATATAAGTCCCAACAACATCAAAATAGAACACTTTAAGTATAAATTACACATCTCTAAGGAAGTTAAACAAGCTTCTAAATACCATACAACCATAGCTTGCAAAATGAATCAAAAGAGGCATGCTAAACAAGTGCATGCATACAAAACCAAAAGCGTTCACAACGCCAAAGCTACAACAAGACAAAGTATTATGTCCATCCAAGAAGAGAACCTCTTGAAAGATACCCAAATCAACTAAGGTGAGTAATCTAAATTACTCCGTAGGAAGATAAGTATGCGTACACTCTAAAGTTTCAGTATCTTTGCAAGATTAATATAGACAAATACATTAGGTTCATGCCACCTGATGTCTAATTTAATGGTGAACTAAGGAATCATCTTAAGCTACTTTAAAGCAATTTAAGTGAGGTACAAAATGCATAAACATGCTAAGTAACTTTAGAACCTCAAATACCAAAACCACAAGTTACAATTAAGCATTGGTTGTCAACTTAGAATTGAATGCAAAATCAAGTAGTGAAAATATTGGACATCAAATCCCGGAATAGAACCAAGACGTATTTGGTTATTTCAAGTACTAACTCGCTGGGAGCCACCCAAGTGCGCACTATATGGGGAGAACTCATACCTCCTGTACTAGGGGCAAGCCATAGCCATGTCAAACTAATAATGTCCCAAGTGTTTCCAAAATCAACAATAAGTTCATAACTTATACGCAAGTAAATAATGCATAAAGCCACCTTCCATGCATAAGTAGGGTTGAAACCATATAAACCACATCTTAGGGTTTCAATTCTAAAATTGCATACAAAATGACAAGATATCAACATGTGATTTGCTACACAATATAATGTCATCAACTTATCAACTAAATCATGCCTCAATATTAAACTTTAAATACTAATTCATTAACAACGTAGTAATGAGTTTACAAGGCAAATATAAGTAACAATTCACAAGGATTCCATATCACAACAAATTAATCCACTAGAGTTCCATATCACAACAATATATAATTTCAAGAATTTAGTAATCTACTAAATTAAATAACTTCTTTACAACAAAATATATACTACATATGCTTTGAATTATTGAAACCCTAAGTAAAAACAAAAAAAAAAAAGGATTTCTATCTATATATAAGACTACAATTCTACAAGCATGTATACAATATATATTAAACCCTAAAAACAACTAAAACATTAAGGAGATAAACATAATACAACCCTTATCTCACTAGAGGATTGTTCCTCCAGAATTCAAGGCAACCGAATTCAAATTGAAAAATTATGAAAAATTGTTCTAGATAGAAAGGAAACTTTTGTCTTCAAGGTAAAAGACCAAAATCCTAAGGGAAGGGCGTCGAATTTGAGAAATGGAGAAGAGGGTTTCTGGTTTTCTTAAACTGCCCATTAGAGGATTGTCTCTCTAAAATCTGAGACAAATAAGGTCAAAATGAAAAACTATAAAAAGGTATTCTAGATATAGAAGAGAAGAAGATTTGATATTCAAGGTGGAAGATCAAATTCCAAGGAGAAAGGGTTCAAAAATCTGAAGTGGTGGCTAGCATTTTGAAGTCCTTCAATGGTACATGGTTTAAGTGAGGAAGAAGGAAAACCACAAGAAAACCCACTAATTCCACCCTTTGTTGGCGACACACACACACACACACACACACACACTAACACTACCTCTCTCTCTCACATACACACATCCACCCTCCAATTGTCACCAATCTAGGCCTCCTCATAAGGTTTGATCATGGCCTTACACTTGTCACCAAATTAGGCTTCCAAGTGTTACCAATGGCAAGTCAACACATGGTCCAATGGGAGAGTGACATTTGTCCTTCTTATCCCTATTTGCAACTTTACCCCTCCACAAAATATCCCAAGGAATATTTGCACACTAGTCCCTATGACAAAATATCTCAAAAACATAACTATGCAAAACACCCTAAAAACTAAAAATGTTTCCGAAAAAACCATGCATCCATACCCCTGAAAATTAAAAATAAACGAGCATGCTTTACAACATAATTAAGACAAACCCGGGACGTAAAAGACAAAATAATGCAATGCACGTGGTGCCGAAAATCGGTTTCGAGCACCGAAGCCTACCTTGAGCACGACAAAACCTTAAGGCAACGCGGAAAAAGAATAAAACAAACAATTAAATAAATAAAATAAATAATAATAAAAAAAATGAATGACAGAAAATCAGAAAAGGAAAAAAAGACATGGTCTTTACAACCTTCCCACCTTAAAGGGATTTCATCTTCGAAATCCGAACTTAACAAAATAGAAGGCCAACCCAGAATAACTACGAAGTACATCTCCGAGTATCCCACACAACACGCTACATCAGTGACTCTAATACTAAAAGAAAATGCACAAACCAATATCACTTACACCTCAGTGCTCATGACACAATGCACACAATAACCTCTGCCAAGAGTGGCCCTATCCCTATGTCATTTGCACCCATGTGCTCAGGATATAACACACCATCGAAAACACCTGGCCACACTACACATCAAATCTCAAACATTGAACATAACCCCAAAGGTGTACACAACCCAAGAAAGAGGTCTTAAATCCTAAGATGCCACTGTCTTTCAATCCAACCCTGTGAAAATAAGTCATACTACCACATGACCAAACACTCAATCATCAAAAACAAACACGATTTGTCTCCCAAACATTTTGGCTCCAATAATATCAAAGGAAGGCTAAACCTTGCCAACGATCATAATCAAAATACTGTAGTATCAAAGATCATCTAAATAACCAAAGGTACAAACGATTACATAACTACAAGTCTCAAAAACATGGTCCAAAAATCAATTCGATCAAATTATTCAAAATGATTAGAATCTCAAGTCATTTAGTCTGCACACAACTACTTTATCATAACATCATCAATGAAAAACCTTAATCTCTAAAAATACCACTATCTCTAAAAGAAACCATTCAAGTTAAACCATCACATTACCCTACCTCATACTCTCACCACTAGTCAATTGAAACCATCACTGACCCTTGACCGGACAATCTATTAGAGTAAAATTGATTCGAGAAGAAATGTCTGATCAGACCCATTTCTATATCAATCAATCCGTCCCTAACAATTATGTCATTCTTATTATCAGGTCGAACTCCAAGCATTGTTATCATACGAGAACCTTCACAAGATAAACACCTCGATTACCATCATCAAGTCCACAAATCTCAACAAATACCTCAACCATAAACATCAAATAAAAACCTCAATTAGAATCCTTATTACCAATCCATAAACAACTATCGAAATTATGATTCCTTAAAACCACGCCTGGTCATAACTAGAATGAGGAACTCCATAAATAAGCCATATCCAACAGCGATCCTTCAAAACATCTCCTAAGAATTAACCACACCCAATACTTCAACTAGAAACAAGTCTCCAAAAGACATCCCTAAAGGAACTTCAAGCTCACTAAACAAATCAAACAAATCCTCAATGATGTGGACACAGGTCCCTACAAAATGATCTCATAAAAATTCCAATCATATGGATCACAATAACTCACTAGTAACCACAACAAAGACTACACAAGGGAAAAAACAAAATGAAACCATCTCTGAAACGAAGGATACTAGGTTAAAGACTTCACCCCCTACGTGGAAGTAAGTTGACCAAAATTAATCAAATCCTTACTAAGGACCTAAAACGGTTATAGTAATCCCCACAGATCAACTAACCGACAATTATGCGCAGTGCAATGAAGAAAATAGACTCAGTTCTTTTGAAGTCCCTAACATGAACCAAGAAAAGAGGAGAAACCTTATTTTCCCACAACTGTCAATAAAACATACATGAAAAATGATGCATTTTTCCCATCTCAGGGAAGCGGACAAGCCAAAATGAAGCAAGATGTGGTAACTCCCTAACGAGGAATTCCACTACGAAACCACTACAGAAGCCTGTATGGATAGTACGTGCAAACAAAAGGAACACAAAACTAGCTCGTGCTCTCCCAAAATGAATAAAAGGAAAGTCCCGCCTAGACATCATATGTCATGCGAAAATGGTAACACTAAGCATGTCAATCAATGCATATAACAAGGGAATGCACTGCTTTAAAGATAAATCTACTCACATAAGTAAAATAAATAAAATATGTAACATGCCTCCACATAGGCACAAATCGCGTCTCTAATGCATAATAACAACATGGCATCTCTAAGCATATAAGTAAGGAATACGAATGCCATACTATGAGAAGGTAAATGTGGACACACAACCACCTGCTCATGCATCATGATATCACAAATAATACTACTAAGAGGGTGGTAAATGAAACTGCAGAAAATGTTGCAACAAATGAACCCTAAGGACATTGTGTCCTAATGCGTCTAAATGAAAGGGAAGACTAGTCCAACTATGATCCAACTCCAAGGACCAACATATCAATAACATGTTTCAAAATAAACGTGAGTCCTTACCACAATGGTAAGACCTAGACAATCAATCTTTAAGCCTCAAGGCGATATTAAAACTAACATTAGTAATGCAATACTCTTGCTACTTGAAACATCAATCAATCGACTCGATCCTAAAAACGTCTTCACGTAAGAAGAACTTAAAAGAAATGGCAACTATAGCCATACCATCAAACAACCAAATCAATTACTGTCCCACCATTGGATGGTCAAAACAAAATTCAAGAGATCCTACGCCTTTAAAAATGTTCAAAACTCACATCATCATCAATAAAAAGGACTACATCGATCGAAACCAAAGCCAACATTGATCCCATCCAAACTACAACGTAGCTAGTTAGTACATTGGTATGCCAGTGCCATGCACCTGCCCACAAAAACCACAGTTCCAGAGGAATCAATCCAAGCAAACAGAGGAGCCTCAGTGGTTTATAACCCCATCATGGCCCAAAACCAATAAATCCAGCATTACGGCTACGCATAAAGACTCACCTCACAAGAGTCTAAATAAAAGGTGTCTCTCTACCTATCCCAAAACAATTGTTAGGTGAATACAACCAATACTACCATGATACCGTGATAACAATCACCATCAACCTCAAGGTGGAAGACCAAAATCCCAAGGGAAGGAGTCAAATTTCAGAAATAGAGAAGAGGGTTTCTGGTTTTCTCAAACTGCCAACTATAGGATTGTCCCTCTAAAATTTGAGGCAAACAAGGTCAAAATAAAAAACTGTAAAAAGGTGTTCTAGATATGGAAGAGACGAAGATTTTATCTTTAAGGTGGATAATGAAATTCCAAGGGGAAGGGTTCTAAAATCTGAAGTGGTGGCAAGGGTTTTAAAGTCCTTCAATGGTGGTTCAAGTGAGGAAGAAGGAAAACCACAAAAAAAAACCCACTAACTACAACCTTTGTTGGCTAAACACATGCACACCAACACTACTTCTCTCTCTCACACACACACATCCACCCTCCACTTGTCATCGATCAAGGCCTCCTCACAAGGTTTGATCATGGCCTTACACTTGTCACCAAATTAGGCTTGCAAGTGTTACCAATGGCAAGTCAACACAAGGTCCAATGGGAGAGTGACATTTGTCACTCTTATCCCTATTTGCATTTTAGACCCTCCACAAAACATCCCAAATAATATTTTCACACTAGTCCCTAAGACAAAATATCTCAAAAACATAATTAAGCAAAACACCCCAAAACACAAAAATTATTCAAAGAAACCATGCGTCCATACCTCTGGAAATTGATAGTAAACAAGCATGCTTTACAACATAATTAAGACATACGCGGGCAGTAAAAGACAAAATAATGCAATGCACGTGCTGCCAGAAATCAGTTCGGAGCACCAAAGCCTACGTTGGGCGCAACAAAACGTTAAAGTAACACAGAAAAAGAATATATCAAACAATTAAAAAAAATGAATGATGGAAAATCATAGAAGGAAAAAGAAGACACGGTATTTACATTCGGACAAACCCTAGATGTAGCCCTTTTTAAGATATAGCATCAGTTTGTAAGATTTTTGTTTTCATTCCCCTAATGCCTTTTTCTTGCCTTTCTAAAATAATCCTAATTTTAAATATTCCCAATAATCATGCACATGTATTAATACAATTCACAATATTGATTCTTTAATGTACACAATAAATACAAGTAACATATCTGATGCGGAATTTGATAAAAATTCTAAAGGAACAAGTATACTGGGTTAGGAGTTGGTTAGATTACAATTATTAATGGATGATGATATGTGATGGTTTGTTTATCCTTGTTGAAGGTAAAAGGGAATTGATTTCCTTCTTAAATGTAACTATTAGCCCTATAAATTGGGGGGGGGGGGGAGGTGTTCGAGCTAAAAGGTACACACAAAAAAACTCTGGAAACGATCACTCTTCTTAATTGCTAATCAAGTTTCTAACTTGATCGTTAGAGTCCTTCCGACCGGTACAACAACAGTACCTCGATCTTTTTTGACCTTTTCTTGCAGGTTTTTAGTCACAACATAATTTTTCTTTAATAGTTGGCACTGTCTGCGGCAACCGATAATGGTTCTTCAATTGCGATCTGGAACTCAAGTTGGAGGTCAACGCCAATCGTACCATGGTGACGATCATCAGTTGCACCATGATGGCGATCACCAAACGCACCCAGGTGGTGATCAGTTGCACAATTATGGCGATCATCAGTCTCACCATGATGGCGATATTCAGTCACACTAGTTATAGCAGGACGGCGGTCACCACTCTCACCATAGGGGTAGTTGTGAAAGCCAGCCTCATCACGAAGGAGATCGATCATGTACTACCTAATCTCGAGGCAAAGGTGAACAGCTAATGCATGCTTCCCATCATGAGAATGCACCTAGGAGTGCTCTAAGCAATCAAGAACATGTCGCAGCGTTGGAGCAACATATTGGAACCTAATTTACAATGGTGTTCAAACATTTTTCGTGAACGAATGCTTTCATAGTCTATGCCTAGGGAAGATGATTATACTACAACATTAGTTAGAAGTCGTTAGGTAGATAATTCATGCCTACTGAAGATAGGTTATTATTAACTGAAATTCATGAAACATCTTTCTTTAAATCTGAATTAAACAAATTAAGTTTAATTCCATATTATACATAAGTGTTGAAATCCCAAAGTTGAACAATTGACCATAGTATGAGATTCGTGGTGAAGTTAATCCCTAATATCTTCTCCCTCTGATCTCAGTTCTTTATTTAGTTTAATTTTGTTTATGTTGTTGAAACACAACACATCAAACAATCTTTCTCTCTAAGTTAAATAGTATTAATTGAAGGCTTGATAAACCACCATAGTCCCTGAGGTTCGACCTCCTCTAAGTAGCTATATCCTGCAAAGAATTCATTCTATTATGAGTGGTATTTTATTATTGACACTGTCAACCACACATCAACCACTTACACTGAAAGCATTACCATCACCAAAAGTAACGGTTACAACTTAGTATTCCTTAAAAGTGGTAAACAATATTTTATCCCCTGTCATATGCCTAGAGCAACCACTATCAAAGTACCAATCATATAGACCTGGTGCTCTAAGTGCGGTGTGCAGGGCAAGGCACTTAAAACTATCTTTCTTTACCCAAACAATTTTACATTCATTATGCAATGATTTTCCTATAGACCTAGGCAAATTGTCACAAAGCTTAAAAGAATTTTTCTTACTAATCATTCTCTTCTTATCATTAGAACTCTCCAGATTTTTCAATTTCTTTTGAGTTTAATTTCTCTTTTCAAACACTTATACTTGATATGATCTTTTTCTCTATAAAAATGACATATTAAAATAAGTTTGGGAGAACTAGTGATAATAAAAGGTTTGGTTTCAACTTTCACAAAAATACTTTTAGATTTTTTAAAATACAAATCCTTTGAAGTTGAAGCCAAATATTTGGTACTACTACTGTTCTTAACTACTCCTTTCAACTAATCAAATTTGCAAGTGTTAGTGTCAATTTTTTTAAAAAATTTGTGTTGATTTAATAAAATCACTACTCAAATTATCAATTTTATATTCAAGTAATTTATTAAACCTATTTACCTATTCAACTTCATTTTCTAGAGAATCAACCTGATGAAGAAGATTTAA
Source organism: Cornus kousa (assembly GCA_025631255.1). Taxonomy (NCBI): domain Eukaryota; kingdom Viridiplantae; phylum Streptophyta; class Magnoliopsida; order Cornales; family Cornaceae; genus Cornus; species Cornus kousa. Next base: position 15,068 of record JAOTQH010031792.1, on the reverse strand, counting down.
ATTTTTATGGTCAAGTTCTTCCAAATTTTTATTAGAGACATAAACTTCTAACTTATAAATATCTTTACCAAGTTCCGCAAGTTTTGACTTCTCCAACAAATTTTCATTAAACTTAAACCACTTAAAATGCATGCGTGTGACAAAATGAAAAGTAGGAGGTAAAGACAACACACTAACAGAAGATGAATTATCAAACATGATGCAAAAATCATAACAAATCAACAAGAATGATCTACTTAATATGTCAGGCAACCCACTCTAATACCAAATGTGAGTTACGTAGTGAGGAAGCTGTTAGTTGATTTAGTTGTTAAATCCCTAACTGACCTAGATAAGATTATTAGGTCAACTTGCCCAATTTTTGTGATCGATGAATTTATCCAAGCAATATAACCAATTAAACATTCACAAACACAAAGATAAATACTAAAAAGTAAATTAAGTAAAGTTAGAGAGACGATATCTGGATTTTAGTGAGAAAATTAACCAATTGGAAAACCTTAAGGATTTTTGCATTGTCTCGAGCGTAAATGATCCACTACGAATGAAACAAAGTACACTGAACTTTGACTCAGGCTCACACCCCCTTCGCTATACCATGAATCAATCTGCTGAACACCTCTGGCTTTGCGATTTCTTATCCAATAGCTCTCGACTTTGGCCTTTTGCCTTAATCCTTGTAGAAAAATTGCTGGTAGATCAACAACACTCCATAAGTGCCTTGATCTCTTCAAAGTGTGATAAAAAATTCTTTTTATATGAATTTGAATATGTTATAGAAGAAATAGATCTGCTTTTCAGAATTTCTGAATATTCAATTATGCTCCAATTCCAAGGAGATAGAGAACAACATTTCTAGATCACTCATGTATGTATGTGTGTGTTCTCAAAACAAAAATAGAAAAATCATATTTGATTTTTTGAAAAATATCTCTCAAAAGACTTTCCCAAAATAATGAATTTTTGTTCCAAAAAGCCGTACCTCAATGTTGAGTAAAAGAGAGATTATATAGAAGTTTAGGAGACCTAAAAATACTTAGAAACTAAGTCAATTTGGTGCATTGGTTTTTGGAGTGAAGTATACCCAAAATAGGAATCAAAACAGATCAGGAAGGAAAGTTACCTAAAAAGATTTTAAGACCTTGAATAGGTTTAGGGTTCTTGAACCTGTTTAAGTTGGCCAATAGATTTTTTGAAGAAAAATGACATTAACATTTAAATTGGTTTAGGGTGCTAGAACTGGTTCAAGTTGACCAGTAGTGAATTTTGAAAAACACCTTTGACACTTGAACTGGTTTAGGGTGGTTGAACCGATTCAAGTTAGCCAGACTTGAAAACCATTTAAAAGCCTCAAATGTTGAACCTATTCTTAGAAACTTGAATGAGTTCAAGTTGGGCAGAATGTAAAATATTCCAAAAAACTTGTGTTTCGAATTTCCCAAACCTCCTTAGTGTCCACACACACTCTCATACATTTCTAAAGCTTTGTTCTCATTATCCTTTATAAAGCATTATTCTCATCATCCTGGAGTGTATTGAAGTATGAACACTTGAACTTCTTCAAATCCGCTTTAGATTTTGAATCTTGAAATTTTGAACCGAAATCTTATAACTCTACCGAACTTATTTTGACAATAAAAGTAACGAATTACAAAATATATATCTCACAGATTTTTTGTATTGAAGAAGAGTTGTACCATACACCATTGAATTTGATAGGCTGTTCGAGTATATTCATGCTGGGAAATATGCTCCCTTAATGTCTCACTTTAATTTATTTTTATTATGAATAATGATAGTGTAGGTGCAAAAATTCGTTTTACTAAAAAGCCAAAAGAATAAATATAACTCACTCAAATAAAAGAACAATTAATAACAAGAACAATTTAGAGAAAAGCTTGTAATGCTTGATGATCTTTATTGGAGGTCTATGCCTCTATTTATATAAAAATTGAGGTAGAATTATGGTTGGATTCGCTATTATTGTCCTCCAACTTTCTTCCATACAAATTTCATTCCATATACAATTCATTACATATAAGGTTTTTTCTATATATAATTCTTTCCATGTAGAACTATGCCTAAGCAGAGTTTCCTTCTATAGAGGATCTTTTGTTAGGCAGGATTTGATCGATCTAAACCGTGCTTGGACCACAACGTGAGTGGGCCGGACAAGACTTTTAGCAGGCCGAGAAGTTAATGTTAATAACATTGGCCAATGATGACTTTACTTGGGCTTGATCAAGAATGGGCTCCAGAGGGCTAGTAGAGAAATAATGTGATAATACCTTTTTTTAATGACGTAGCTAATTTCTATTGGTGGGGGATTTTTCCTTCCACACTTTGCCCCAAATTCCCTTTTAAATTGAACTACGGCTCCTAATTAGAAGGGAATTGAATTTGCACGGTTGTCAATTGTGTAAGAGGCAATTCTAGAAGTGACTATTGACATTCTAACCAAAGAACATCTTCAAAGTTTGCTTCTGCCTTCATTGTGTTCACTATTTTGTTATACTATCAGGTTAGTTTCTCATTTATCTTACTAATTTCATATCATGATCACTTCATCCACTCATGACCACGTAGTGATTATGGATTCTGAAACCGTACATCTGCATCTCCCGTTCTTCTTAAAGTTCATCATCCTAGGGTTTCTAACCCTTTTGAGGCTACGAGTGATTCTGGATCTGAAGGTATTTTTACCAAAAAGAAAAAAAGAAATGATTTTTTCAGTCCGGCACATCAAGTTTACCATTGATTCCGTAATATAACAGTTTGAGATCCCCGAGGGGGTAGAGATTGTTAAACACCCAAATGATGCCGATTTCAGTTCTAGTGAAGGGGTGGGTGAGAATAAATTATTTTTATCTATTGGACACCTTATTTCGTTTCCCCTTTCATCCTTTTTATCACTTAGTCTTCAATAAGTTAGGTATTGCCCCTCTTCAAGTAAACCCTAACTTTCTTAGAATATTGGCAGCACTTCTTATTCGTCGAAGGCTAGAAGGACTTGATCTGAACCTTGTTGACTTATTAATCAACTATACTATTTCCAGGCATCAGACCAAACTTGGCCATTATTACTTAACTTTTTCTCTTCAACAGAGGATATGCACAGATTTTCTTACTTCCAAAAGAAGATGGAAGGAGAGAATGATTATTGTTAGGGAAAATTGGTCTGTGTCTCAATTAAATAAACTTCCTATTCCTCGCTAATTTGGGATATTAGGTATAACAGATCTTTCTTCCTTTCATCCTAAATGCTCCGGTTACTTCCCATGTCAGGTTTTATTTTTTCGTCATTTTTACAAATTTCTTGGTGTTTTTTCAATAACGTTTCCATTTTTTGTGGCTAGGAAAAGGCTTGCTTTCCTAGAGGAATGAGTTTAGAACAATCCTTCTTTCGTAGAGGACCTCATTTCTTTATCCAATCTTAAGGAGATTGCGTCTAGTGCTTCAGCTACCGATCTTATGGATTTGTCGCTTCTTTCTTTTGACAGTTTTCTTCTAACTGACGAGGAAAAGAAGAGGGATGAAGCTCTCAAGAAGAAAGCTACAGAGAGCGAACCCCTCATAGTTATACACTCTATTGAGCAAGAGAAGGAAGTTGAAGAACTTCATTTAAAGAAAAAACCTAAATTGAACCCTTCCTCAGTAGCTAGAAACAAGGGCATTAATCTTTCAAAGAATAAAGGAAAAAAATAGATGAAGCCGAACTAAAGGAGGAGGTTAGGGCATTTGTCTTAGTAGAGATAGGGGAACCTTGGTGGCCCATTTTTTCTAGGGCTGATAAATCAGTCCTTCGTTATAGGGATTCGGTAGTTACAGATCCTGCTGCTGCATTGGCAGTCGCCCTAGGGATGTGGCTACCCAAAGATGAAGAAATAACGGGAAACATGGGGTTAGAGCAAGTTCTGCCATCTGCCCCTGTTAGAGCTATAAAGGTTTATCTTTTCTCCTTACTCCATATTTTTTTTTTTACTTTGGCACTACGTTTTATTTATATCTTGATTGACTTTGTAGATTCTATATCGCACCATGGCCTTATGTGCAACCGCGGAGGCTCAATCTATTTCTATTCAAAATTGGAGATGGATCTTCAAACTTGTGAAAAGAAGTTTTCCAATGCCTTCTTGTATGTCAAGATGGCTTATGATGCGAGAGACATACATAAGGGTCATCTTACAGCTTCTGAAGCCAAAGTAAAAGAATTGGAAGCTGAGAACCTGCGTTGGAAGGATGCGGTTAATACTTACATAACTGATGGGAAACAGATACAGGAATGTTACTCCTATTTGGTACGCTTGTCTAGTGTCAAGGCTTTCCAGTTCGGCTTTGCTCAAGGCTCAGGTGATAAGCTAAAGGATCCGGATGCTTTTGACAGAGATATGGAAGTGACCTTTCCTTATGTTGAGGGTCCAAAGGTCTAAAAGGCTGAGGTTTTATTTGCTGAGATGGTGAAGAGCTATCAAAGGGATCTTCCAGCTTCAAGTTCCCTAGCTGCTCCAGCTAGAGCTTCAAGTCCGAATGTGGTTGATGCCTTTGTTTCAGCTCCTTTTGATCCCAAAAGGAAATGAATTTGTCTTCTGTAACATTTATCTGAACCAATGGATTTTTAAACAATATTTTTTTGAATTATATGATTGCTTTAATTTACTTATTCTTTGCATTTATATATATATATATATATATTTTGGAGAATTTCTATATCTTTGAGTATTTCAAAGTTGTATGCTTTTTCTCGGTAATCTTTCATGCCTTGGAGAAAATTTTATTCTCCTTGGGGCCTTCGGACTTGTTACGGTCTGAAGATATATTAAAAACAATAGGCAACAAGAAGTGAGTTCCCGTGATAATTAGGTCATTGTCCAGAGATTGTTATATCATTCAGTGATCTACCTATCAGGGGAACCCTTCTTGTTATGTATCAGCTTATGATATGAGTATATTAGTGCTTTCATGTTCCTGTATTTTTTCGATGTGGGACAAATTATTTAATGGTGCTAACAATGTTGGACCAATATTCTGGGCCTAGGTGGAGGATATTTATAAGGAATTCTTGCCCCCACTTAGGCTTAGGCATATTTTATTTTTACCTTTAGACTCTTGAGGTCCGAGGCTAAAGTTTCTTGGCAATAAAATATGCCTTAGAGGCCTTCAGACTCTTGAGGTCCAAGGCTGAAGTTCCTTGGCAATAAAATATGCCTTAGAGGAATTGATTGACAACTTTAGACACTTGAGGTCTGAGGCTGAAGTTCCTCGGTAATAGAATATGCCTTAGAGGAAATTATTGACACCTTTAGACTCTTAAGGTCTGAGACTGAAGTTCCTTAGCAATAGACTATGCCTTAGAGGAATTGATTGACACCTTTAGATTCTTGAGGTCCGAGGCTGAGGTTCCTCGGCAATAGAATATGCCTTAGAGGAATTTATTGATTCCTTCAGACTTTTGTGGTCCAAGGCTTTAAGTCGAGTAGAGGCCATGATGAAAGAGTAATTTCTTTAGACTCTTGAGGCCGAAGATTTAAAAATGAGAGGAGGCCAAAGAAAAAGAGTAACTGTGACTGGGTAATCTCCCATTCATTTGTTTGGGAGACTATATTTCACGAAGACACTCTTTGTGGTGTCTACCTGTGGTGAGGTATGGTTATATTAACCATCATTGCTTCTTATTTTTAAATGATGTGGGACAAAATAAAGAGAGTTTAACATATTGGGTCAACTATTTTAGGCTTCTTATATGTAAAAAGTAGGGGGATTATTGTAAAGAGTGTCCCCTGAACACAGTGCTTGAAAATAGCTTATGGGCCGCCCTAGTTTCCAATGGGCCCTCTTTGCAATATGCTTATATATTTGAGTTTTTCCTTATTTAAAGGGTTTTTTAAAGTTGTATTTTACTGATGTGGGACAACATTTTTTTTTTTTCAAAGAGAGAATATTTTCTTTTCGTAATATCTATTTAGGGTACTAGTCTTGCCCCTTATTACGAAAGAAAATATTAGTAAATTGAGATAAATAATATCCCACATCGATTAAAAAATAACAGTGAATATCCGTATATTTATGTGTATTAAATACTCTTATATTGTAATGGAGACCGTCAGATACACGAGACTATTGATCCGTTCGTGTATCTGTGGTTCTCTATCTTTTGGAATATCACTACATTGCATAGTACAAAAAAAAATGCAAAAAAATGCAATAAATAAGAAATTTTATTTGGTGGGCCATAAGCGGCCTTATTCATATGAAGAAAAATAGAAAATTTGTCTTAATTTTATAATGGTAGTACCTTTTAATGTGTATTGCATTCCATGGACTTGCAATTACTCACCCATCGCTTCAGCTAGCCTGTAAGCTCCTTTCCCCACTACTTCTGTAACTCTGTAGGGTCCAGTCCAATTGGGTTATAACTTTTTTACGTGTGTTGTCTCTTGCTTTAACAACCAATCTCCCTCTATAAAGCTCCTGAACCTTACCTGCTTATTATAACTATTTCGCAACTACTACTTATATAAAGCGAGCCTAATCACCGTAACATCCCTCTTTTCTTTGAAGAGGTCAGGGTTGTGTTCTAGCTGATAATCATTGTCCCTTTCGAGTAACAGGTGCATTCGAATAGTTGGGTTTACTAATTCTGTAGGGATAACGGCCTCGGACCTATAAACCATTGCAAAGAGACTCTCCCATGTTGGCTTTCGTGGAGTGGTTCGGTAAGCCCAAAGTACATTAGGAAGATTTTTGTACCACTTAGACTTGAGCTTCTTTACTTTTTTCTTCAGATAGTCGAAGATGGTCTGGTTAGTTATCTCAGCCTACCCATTCCCTTGTGGATAGCTTACTGCGGCCAACTTCTGCTTGATTCCATATTCAGCGAAGAACTTCCTTATGCTCCTGTTGTCCATATTCTTTCCATCGGCCATTATGATAACCTTCGGTACTGGAATCGGTGTATTATATTATTCCATAAAAAGCTTTCTACTTGCTCGTGAGTCACACTTGAATAAGCCTCTGCCTCTACCCATTGTCTAAAATAAACTATTGCTAGTAATACGTATTCCTTTTTCTCCCAAGTGTTGGGTAATGGACCCACTATATCAATTCCCCGTTGAGCGAATGGCCATGGATTTGCCATCGCTTGTAAATCTTCAGCGAGTTGGTGCTTCATTGGGCCATAGCATTGGCACTTGTCACACCTTCTGGCATACTCTTCGGTATTTCAAGCCAGGTATGGCCAGAAGTAACCTTGAGTTAAGACCTTATTGGTGAGGGATCTCCCGCCGGAGTGGTTGCTGCAGTCCCCATCATGTATCTATTTTAACATATCGAGGGCTTTAGCGGGGGTTAAGCACTTTAAGTATGGACCTAAAAATGACTTTCGGTATAAACAGCTATTAATGATAGAATACTTGGCTACTATAAACCTTACTTTTCTAGCCTCATCCTTCTAATTAGAAGGGTTCTAGTTTTGAGATAGCTTTCCAATGGATCCATCCAACATGGCTCTCGTGGAATCTCGAGGATCACCATTATATGCAGCTGAGGGTTTAAGCTAGGTTCTTCCAGGGTGTCGATAGGCACTATCCAGATCAGATCTTCTTCCAAGAAAGAAGCCATTGTAGTTAATTTGTCTGCTTTAGAAATCTTCTCTCTTGGTACTTGGTGAATTTGATTTGATTGAATCCAAATGTAGCACCTTCTATAGCCTCCTTATATGCCTTCATTCTTTGTTCTTTCAGTTGATACTTTTATGTCACTTGATTCACAATGAGTTGTGAGTCACTAAAAACTTTTAAATAATTTACTTGGAGTTGGCTTGCCAATCGAAGTCCAGCTAGCAAAGCTTTATATTCGGCCTTATTATTGGTAGCTGAAAAATTTAAATGGATTGACTGTTGCAACTTATTTCCTTTTGGAGTTGTGATGATGATCCCTGCCCCTACGCTAGTCAGGTTCAAGGAACCATCTACATTAAGTTCCCATTGAGGTTCTAAAAGGTTTAGCTCTTCAAGCTTGTCTTCATATTCCAAGAGGAAGTAGGCCGTAACTTATCCTTTGTGACACCTTTAGCTCGTAGGCTATATCGAAAGAACTAAGTACGATTACCCATTGGTAATTCTCCCTAACAGATCTAGCTTGGAAATGATGGCTCGTATAAAGTAATTTGTGAGGACCACAATGCGATAAGACTCAAAGTAATGTCGAAGCTTTCTTTTTGCATATACTAAGGCTAATATGATCTTCTCTACTTTGTTATATCTTGTTTTAGCATTTGTCATTGTTTTACTTGAGTAAAAGACTGGATGCGGATTCCTTCCTTCTTTTAGGATTAGAATTTCACTTGTGGCTATATTAGAGATTGTTAAATACATGGTGAGGATTTCTTCAGGCTTTAGGCAGACAAAATTGGGGGTTTAGTCATGTAATACTTCAGTCTACCAAGAGCTTCTTGCTGCTGAGGTCCCTATATGTCTTTGTTCTTCAACCTTATAGCATCAAAGAAAGGTTTGCACTTATTGGACAATCGGGATATGAAGCGACTGAGAGCTACTATTCTGCCAGTTAGAATTTATACTTCCCTGTGAGTTTTAGGCTCCTTATTTTGCATGAGGTCCTAGGCCTGAGCTACTTTTATTCCTCTTTTGTTGACAATATGGCAGAGGAATTGTCCTAAAGAGACTGCAAAGGAATATTTAGAGGGATTCAACCTCATATTATACTTTCTCAGAGTGTCAAAGACTTCTTGGAGAAGCCTGGGGTGGTCTTCCTTCTTCTTATTTTTGACAACCATGTTATCTATATAAGCTTTGATTGTCTTGCCCAACATCTCATCGAAGATATTATTAACCAGATACTGGTAAGTAGCCCCAGCATTTTTAAGTCTGAAAGGCATAACTTTGTAACAGTAAGTTCCCTTATCTGTGATGAAGGATGTTTTTTCTTTAACCTTTGGATTTATGGGAATTTGGTTGTATCCGGAGTATGCATCAAGGAACATGAGTCTTTCATAGTATGTGGCAGTGTCCACAATCTGATCTATCTTTGGTAATAGAAAACTATCTTTGGTAATAGAAAACTATCTTTAGGACAAGCCTTATTGAGGTGAGTGAAATTTATGCGAACTCTTCACTTTCCATTCTTCTTTTGGACCACCACTACGTTCGAGAGCTATTGAGTGTAATGTATTTCCCTAATGAAGCCCGCCTGAAGCAACTTGTCTACTTCTTTAACAATGATTTGATTTCTTTCAAGAGCAAACCTCTTATGTTTTTGTTTGACTGGTCTGAATGAAGGATCCACTCTTAGGTTATGGAATGAGACTGAATGGTTGATTCTTGGCATGTCTGAATGGATCCAAGCGAACATATTTATATTTCTTTGGATGACATCAACTAACACCTCCCCCTCTTCTGTTGAGGGCGAAGAACCCATATAAGTGACTTTCTGTGGATTGCCGTGGATAAGTTCAACAGTTTCAATAGATTCTTCGGTGGTTTTTGTTGTTTCTGCCTCTGCTTCCAAATACTTAGGTAGAAGGTTCTATAATTGCTATTTATTATATCCTTCAAAAGATGAATCTGAACCAGGTTTTATAGTTCCAGAGTAGATGGTACTCCATTCATTCGGTGAATCCACCCTCTCCTCATAATGAAATTGTAAAAAGGGTGAATTTATGTTAAAACGAAGTTCTCTTTCAATGTCCTTTTTACAACAGCGACTGATAAATCTATTATCCCAATAGGATCTACCTTTGTTCCATCGAATTCCATCAAAGGGCTAGAAGTGGATATAATTGATGATGATGGGATCTCCAACTACTCAAAGATTGCTTTAGTCATAATATTAACGCTGCTACCAGGGTCTACCAAGACTCTTTTAATTATGCACTTTACTACTAAAAGACTAATAACTAGTGGATCTTGATGGGGATGTTGTACTCTAGATAGATCTTCATCTTCAAACTCGATGTTGATACTACCCGAAGTGATGGTATTTACTGGGGATAACTTCCTTAACTTGTGAAAAACCCTCAATCTGGAGTGATACACCTCTCCTGACTCTTGGTCTTCCTTTGACTTCCCATATATTGTATGAATGACCTTCACCTGATTACCTTCCACTTTCTAAGAATTAACTTTCTTCGTCCTTGTCTGCTCCCTCAGTTTGAGATAGTCTACTAAATCTCTTTCAGCTATCATGTTTTCCACCTGTCATCGAAGGGACCTACAATCATTAATAGTATGCCCATAATCCCTATGATAGGCACAGTGTTTGCTTTTGTCCTTCTACTTTAGAGGTTGTTGCATCGGTTGAGGGGTTATGAATCGTGTTTTGTTCTCTTGGAATAATTGGGCCAACGTGGTACGAAGAGGGGCTAGCCTCTCCTCGTCCTTTACCGTTTCTCAGGTAGTTGGACAACTGGTACCGAGGCATACTAGCTTCTTTGATTTTTTAAACTCAAGGCTTTTTCCCGAGGCTTATTACCATAACGAAGGTGACATGTTATGATCGGTTGACTACATTCTCCTCAAGTCAGATGCAAACTTGCGCCCTAGCGTTGAGAGTCTGCTTGTCCGGAGGGGAGTATATGACTATTGAGGTATAGAATTTAGTCCCTTGGATTATACCAATCTTGAATGCTTTGATGGCTATTTCAGGGTAACAGTCTGCTATCTTCGAAGCTTCCATGTTATACCTGGACAGGAAATCCTGAAGTGTTTCTCCTCTTATTTGCCTTATATTGAAAAGACTAGTGATAGTCTTTTTCTATTTGTTATTACCACAATACTGCGCTAGGAATATGGCACAGAGAGTTTCATAATTCAGGATTAACTTATGTGGCCTATTCTTGAACTATTCCAATGCGGTTCCTGTCAAACTAGTTGGGAAAACATTGCACACAAATGCATCGTTGTGATTATCCGGAGCCATCCTCTGGGAGTAGTGGTCGAGGTGGCGAGATGGATCTCTTGTGCCATCAAACGGAGTGAAGATCGGGATGATAAATTTTTTAGGTCTTTCAACGTAGTATACCAGATCAATGAATGGAGTCTTCACCCGAGAGGCCTTATGTTCCTTAGCCATCTAAGTAGGTGTTTAGATCCTTCAGAGCTTCTTTTCATCAAAGACCTCTTGGACAACATCCAGAATGCCATTTGTCCACACTGTGAGCTTACGGCTGGACTTGGCCTATTCGTCTTATGTGTATTGGGGGTGGTTGAATGAAGCTACCGCCTTGGTTCTCGTCCTTTGCTCCTACTGACTCTCGTTGGCTTGAGCTTCATCTATAAGAGGAACATTGTGGTTGAGGGGACTCCCGTAGTATTGCCTGGTAGGGGTTGTATTGCTATTTGCTCCATGGTTATTTGGAGAGTGTCATTCCTTTGTTAAAGCAATATAATCTGAGCCGTACTGGCCTTGTTCACTTGACGAAGAGTTTCAAATTGCTATAAGAACTCTTCTCACATGTTCTACATTAGTTCCATCTGTGGATCAGCTACGGCTCCTTTAACTAACATCTCAGATCGTAGTGGCATAAAAGATCTCTAATCACTTGTACGTGCATATTTCTACACGTTTCCCATGCACAGACGGTGCCAAAATGTAAGTGCAAAAATTCGTTTAACTAAAAAGCCTAAAGAATAAATACAACTCACTTAAATAAAAGAATAATTAGTAACAAGAATAATTTAGAGAAAAGGTTGTAATGGTCGATGGTCTTTATTGGAGGTATATACCTCTATTTATATACAAATTGAGGTGGAATTATGGTAGGATTCGCTATATTTGTTGACGAGCCCTTTTCCAAGTGTTTAAAACAGAATTTTTAATGCGAGAGGTCGTTTTGCAAGGTCAAAATATGAATGTGGTTTTGGAAGCCTTTCTAGTCAAATTTACATTTATAAAACCACTATTATAACTAATGAAGTATAGTGAGTAGGGATCGTTCACAGGGATTATACGTGTTGGAATTTAACTTCGACTCTAGCGTATCAAAAGATTATAAATAAGGGTTGGTTGTTTGATTACACTAAGATACAATTAATTAAAATGCAACTAAAGTAAACTAGTGAGAAATAGGGATTTAAGAGATATAAAAAGAGGTCTTAGGGTGTTGGAATCACCACTAAGCTCATGTAATTAACCACTTACTTTCCGTTAATGGGGAATACATTTTTGTAATCAAGATGTGGCCACAAACATAAACACAATTTGCATGAAAAAGTGTGAACTATTTAATGCAAGAGTGAATTTTCTACCTAACCAATAAGTAAACTAAGTGTAGAACAACCCACCAAGACAAAGGCATAATCCATCAATTAATTAGCAAATGGGTCTAATGAGAGCACCCATCAATCTAGAGAATCATGAAATTTGTAATAATAAGTGTGGAGTATCAAACCAAGCATAGATTGTCTACATACCTACAAGCATGAATTAAATTGTAGAATAACCCATCAAGTGTAAGCATAATCCATCAAATTAATTTACAAACCCATTTAATGAAAACTATGCTTAGCCATCACTAAATCCTTAATTAATCACATATAGACATGCAACCAACGTAGAGAATCTAGTGTAGGGATCAATTATCAAATAACACATATATTATATGTAATTAAAATATTGAATCATAAGGAAAAATTAAATCAATAATCACAAGCCTAACCACTAATCACAACAATACATATAGATCCCCAAAAATAGAAATATAAGGGTTTAGATTACATAAGACTTAGGGCTCATCCAAACCCTAAGTGTAGATTTAGCCAATTATGAAGGACATGGATGTGGTCATGAAACCCTCAAGAGCAAGCTCCTAACATGACTCCATCTTCTTCTTTCTCTTATTCTTCTTCTTCTTTGAAGCTCTAGAGATAGAGAGTAGGTGGATCTAGAGAAGTATTCTTGAGATGTGCCTCCACTTCTATCTTTTCTTCTTACCCTAATCTCTAACTTTCTAGATTGAGAAACTACAACAATATAAAAATTAAAATATAAAAATATGAATCTCTCTACAAATTAAAATGGTTCAATCTCTCATATATACAAGGCTTTTGAAGCCCAAAAATGTGAGAACTTGGCCCTAGAATCGTCCCTTTGAAGCACGACCCGAGTTGGGTCGAAATTAGATTCAGATCTACTTTTTAATAACTTTCGCAAACATTTCGATCGATCCAACTTTTCTTCGATCGATTAGAGAAAGTTCGATCGATAAAAAATAAGTTGGATGGATCCAACTTGGCAGATTTTCAGCATCAGCCTCCTTTCTCTCCAAATTCTCATCAAAGCTTAGTTTTAACTTCGAAAAGGTTGTAAGAAACCATATTTAGCCTGTTTTAACATTATTGACCTGAAATAGACAAAAACACAAATAAGTACTAAAACGGGAAAATAAAGATAGATAAATGGACTAAAACATCCTCGATTTTGAAGATTTGCTCTCTCTTTGCCAAACTACTACGGATGGATGAAGTGTCTATGGCGTGCGATTGTGGCGCTTATGTTCGACTTATGGTAGAGGTTGATGTGCATGAAGACTTACCTACTGATTTAGGGTTCATGACTTATGATACTATATGCCAGATATGGATAGAATATGCCTGGAAGCCCCAAATCTGTACTATCTATCACGGTATTGATCATGGTGCAAAATATGCCCAACTAAAAAATTGCAAAAGAAGAATGAAGAGAAGCAGGTTTGGAGAATAAAACAGAAAGGCAAGGAAGTTACTGTGGAGGAGGATACCTCAAAGTCAGTAACCATGTTGGTTGGGGAAAATTCAGCAAAGAATACTATGGAGGAAGAACCTGCAAGGTAGATTATTGTACTTGAAACTGATTCAGTGGTGGATACGATACAAGTTCAGGATAATCTGCGCCAGGTATTTGATCAAAGAACTCAATCATCAAATTTGCAAATATCAAATTCTTTTAATATGTTAGAGGTTGAGGGGTTGTTGGTGTGGATATTGAGGGCTCAGAAGGTATAAGTGGTATGTCTGCAAGTACAAAAAAAAAAAAAAAAAAAAAAAAAAAAAAAAAAAAAAAAAAAAAAAAAAACTAGAAGAAACTAGGGTGCAAGTAATTCAAATGGTTATGAGGAAAATGGTGGCTGTGGAAGGGCTCACTTCCAACCTACCACCTTCATGATTGGGTACTAGAATGTACAAGGCCTGAATAGGCCACTGATGCCAAAAGATGTGAGATTTTGGATGGGTCAAAACTCCCTTTCTGCTGTATGTTTACTTGAGACTCGAGTTAAAGTAGGCAAGTTTGATGTCATTAAAAAGAAAATTAATAATAGATGGATATGGATTAATAACTATAACCATCACTACCCAGGTAGAATATAGATTGGTTGCGATCCACAGAAAGGTTGATGTTACTATAATGGAAGCCGGTTCACAAACAATGCTGCTGAAAGTTAAGTTCTTAGCAGACTCCACTACATTTTGGTAGCTCCAATGTATGTAGCTAATTCTGAAATGGAAAGAAAGCAATTGTGGTCCACACTCACGGATTATTCAAATTGTGTTGATGGGGCTTAGTTAATTATGGGGGACTGGAATGCAATTAGAGAACATGGGGAGAAAATAGGGGGGAATCAAGTTCCACAAAGAATTCTTAATGAATATAATGATACTGTAACGACCCGAAAATTTTCCTTACTTTCTTTTTCCTCAGAATTTTACGGATGAATTTTTTTCGTTGAAAATTCTTTTCTGAGTTTAGTTTCTCATCTCATAGTGTCATCTTGAGTTTTCAAAAAATGAATTCTAAGACTCTTTCGTGTGGATTGACAACTTCCTTTGAGGACCGAGTCATTTTCGCATTCTCACTTTTCAGATACTATGCACTATTTTATCCTTTTCCCTGTTTGTCACTATGTTGACAAAACCTCACTTCTTGTGTTCGGAGTTGGTTTTTGACTTCACGTATCTCCATTTTGAGTGGTTTTCACGAAATACGTATTTTTACTTTTGCAGAAAAGTACTCTGGTTGCTCCCGGTGTCCATAGGGGCATGGATGCACAATTCTTTGGAATCTTTTTCTTTTCTTGGGGT
>JAOTQH010031686.1:0-17948 GCA_025631255.1 Cornus kousa | reverse complement strand
TGTGAGTAGTTGAGTCTTTTTGTAGAACTCTGATTTCATTGGTTGGGTGTTTTGGTTATCTTGTCATTTTATTCTAATATTAACATTAATCTAAACCGTTAAATTATTACTGTTCATTATATGAATAATTTTTTAATATCTGTATATATATATTTTTTAAGTGCAATAAATATAGTTTGAACAAATTGTATTATTTAAAGCATAATTAACATATCCAGAAAAGTCTTCACTGGAAAATAACGTCGTGAGAACTTTGAAGGTTTACACTTATTATTATAGGGTTACACTGGTTTGAAAATGTATAGTTTTAGTTTTTAAAGTTTATCTTTGTTAAAGATTTTGGAGGTCATATTAATTATTTAATAATTTTAGCATGCGGAAGCTGACAATGTCTTGATCCACTGTTGCTTTGTCTTTTTGTTTTGTCTCAATGCAGAAGTAATATATATGTTTTAGAGCGTATTTAACATTATTTCGAAACTTATTTGGTAACGTAAATTTGTTATAATATTTTTAGAAACAAAAACATGAAAGCGATTGGTAAAAAGTGTTACAAATTTAAAAATTTAAATAAAAATGTTGTTTTATAAATAATATTTTGTTACAGTGCCGATGCAAACAAAAACATTATTTTAATGCTTCCGATTTTGGCCACAATTTTGGAATCGTTTCGGTATTATTCAAATGACAACAGACATGCTTCGTGTTTTTGCTTCACTACAACAAACTAGCAAATGCAAAAACCACCGAACAAAAGTATTAGCCAAACAGGCCATAGGAAGTGTATTTGGGTTTCACTTTTCTCCAATTACATGTTATTTGAGTTTTAGTAGATGAAAAAACAGATTACCCCTCAAAAATAAAGTGCAAGTGTCCTCTCTATTTATTTTTTTTAATAAAAAAAATAAAATTAAGAATTGTGAAGTTTGAATGTGTTCTGAAAAACAATTATGTCATTTTAAAAAAATAAAGAAGTAAGTGAAATGCTTGGAGTATGAATATATAAATCTACGCTTCTGTAAAATAAATAAATAAATAAACCTACCCTTCAATACCAAGCTCATTTATTGGATTTTTTTTTCTTTTTATTTCGAATTCAATATATATATATTTTTTTCAATGAAAAGGGAACCCACGATCTTCTATATAAACCCACGAGAGAGTAAGCAAAATACATATCTAGCTACATCTCTCTCTCTCTCTCTCTCAATATATATATATATTCTTGAGTAAAAACGTTACTTGTCATAAGCACTAGCTTAGTGAACAACGTACACTCATATATATCATCTTTGCAAAATTCCTCTTCAACTATATATATATATATATATATCGATGTCGGGGAAGAGGTTGATTTTCTTGGCTCTTCTGGTTATCTTCCAACTGGTTAATTATAGCCCTGCAAGAGCTTCTCCTGATGAGGGTAGCTTTGTTGGAACAAGCGGTACGCAATTCGTGCTGAATGGGAGGCCTTTATATCTGAATGGCTTCAATGCTTACTGGTTGATGTACATGGCATCTGATCCATCCACAAATGCGAAGGTGACAACCACTCTTCAACAGGCCACCAAGTATGGCATGCATGTTGCCAGAACTTGGGCTTTCAGTGATGGTGGTTACAAACCCTTACAGTCCTCTCCTGGCTCCTACAATGAGGACATGTTCAAGGTAATTAATATTTTAAAATTTTCTATTTATTATATTAATGTTAAATTGTACATGCAATTAATTTTTCAGTTGCATGCTCTAGAAAATTGTATATATAATTAATTATGGATTTATATGGATTAATTGGTGCCGATTGTGACATTTCAGGGATTGGATTTTGTGATTTCAGAAGCGAGAAAAAATGGAGTTTATCTTATACTGAGCTTGGTGAATAACTATAACGATTTTGGTGGAAGAGAACAGTATGTCCAGTGGGCAAGAGATCGTGGCCAGTCATTGAACAATGATGATGATTTTTACACCAATTCCGTTGTCAAAGGATACTATAAAAACCATGTCGAGGTAATATATATATATATATATATATATATATACCTTTCTTCTTAATTTTCTCTGTTTTTAATGCTTAATTAACAACTTATACATATTATTAATTTCCCTTGATGCACTCATTAATTTCTTTTTAGTTTCAACCCTTTATACGTACAGTGTTTCTGTTCAATATATGTTAATTAGAACTTTCAATTCACATCTGTTTTCCTTTGATGTGTTTATGCACGTTTGTCATCCACCAAATACCCCCCCCCCTCCTTTTTTTTTTGTGTCCATAAATATATATAAATATATATATATATATATATATATATATAGACACCGCTCACTGCCACTCGAATTTTTTTTTTTTTAGTCTATATAATTTTCACTAGAAAGTCAGTTAATTTAATTTCTGCTATATAATTGAGGTACATATATGCAGACCGTGCTCACAAGAATCAACTCAATAACTGGAGCGGCGTATAAAGATGACCCCACCATTTTGGCATGGGAGCTAATGAACGAACCTCGTTGCCAATCTGACCTATCAGGAAAAGCCGTTCAGGTCTTCCTCTCTTTCTCTCTCTATATATATTTGTATGTATATTTGGCATATCTATATATGTGTGTATATATATATATATATATATATATAGCAATGAATTTCGTTTGGGAATAGGCATTGTATAGAAGTTTAGGATGAGAGATAAATTAAGAGAGGCGAGTGGTTAATAAAAGTGAAGATGATATATTATACATACACACTGTAACACACACACACACACACACACACATCCCCTTGATTTGTTTTTGACATGTCATAATTGAGATAAAGTAATATATATCAATGTCAAATTAATATGTGGGGGTACTGCTCCAGTGCTTCTCTTTCTTGTAGAAATGGACTTCCCCATTATCACAAAATAGCCTATTACTAATGTACTACATCGATGAGAAAAGAAAGATACTAAGTACCATAACAATGTATAACCAACCTAGAAAAACATGGTATCTGTTTTGAGTTTGTTTGTATATGATATATCATTTGCTTTTTAACCCATATTGTACATTTTCACATGGATTCCAAAATAAAGTTAGATTGATTGCCATCATCAAATTACCATTTCTTTTTCAATTTTCTCTGATTGATAGACAATTAAGAAACCTTGTAAAAGGACATCATTTTGTTTCGTACCACAATTATTGTATTTCTTTTTCTCCACTGCAGTGTAATTTCATCAAACCTTACAGTGTCTTAACCTTTCGTGTAGGCATCTAATATCTATCAATCAACGTTGCCATTTCAATGTTATGTCTCTTTCAACATTATTGAATTTCTGAATTGGTGTTGCACGATAAATGTTAAGTGAAATCAAGTTTGTACAATTTTAATTCTTAGATTTGTGAGACTCGACGTAAAATCTACAAGAATCAAAAATGGAGCTTACACAATTGCGTTTTTATGTCATTATAAGTTATTAAAATGTAGACGATGATTTTTTATTTTTCTTTTCAATACCATATTTATAGTTTACACTTGTCTCTCGCGCGTGCGCGCACACACACACACATATATATATTAATGGGTCGGGTTAATATAATTGAAACTATGGTATAGGATTGGATTAGGGAAATGGCTGGCCATGTGAAATCCATTGATAAAAATCATCTCCTAGAAGTTGGGCTTGAAGGATTTTATGGGGAATCAAGGAAGCAGGACAATCCTGGTGGTTATACAGTTGGGACTGACTTCATTTCCAATAATCAAATCCCTGGAGTAGATTTTACCACTATTCACCTCTATCCCGACCAATGGTATGCGTGTGTCGGGCTCGCCTCATCTAATATCTACTCCTTAATCACTCAATTGTTTATGTATAAGTGTATTGACTAATAAATTACAGTGGTATTATGGCAGGTTACAAGGCTCAAACAATAAGACCCAAGTTGATTTTGTAGATAAATGGATCCAAGCCCATATCCGAGATTCGGGCTCAGTGCTGAGACAACCACTCATGCTGGGTGAGTTCGGCAAGTCTTCAAAGACAGAAGGATACAGTGTGAGTGTGAGGGATGAGTATTATGGGCATATATACGATGCCATATACGATTGTGCTAAAAGTGGGGGCCCACTTGGAGGTGGGCTCATGTGGCAACTCTTGGCCCAAGGAATGGACAATTTCGGCGACGGTTATCAAGTTGTCTTGGAAGAAAGCCCATCAACGGCCAGTGTCATCTCTCGCCAATCTCAGAGGCTCTCAACTATTACGTAATGAGTATATTTTTACTAGTGGCGGGGGGACTATATATATATATATATATAGTGAAATTGTCTCCATAAATCTTACAATATAATATATCAATGTTGAGACAATAAATATTAGACAATTACCTAAGTTGTGTCTTCCCAACAATTATTATCATGTGTAATTTATCTGAAAAATAACATTATCATTTGCCTATTTAATTTTTTTTTCCTTCCCCAATTCATCAAGAACATAACGATTTTTTTTTATTGAGATAATTGTCAGCCAACTTCAAGACAATGGTTGTGGAGCCCATCACATAGGAGGTAAAACCATATTATGCACTAAAATGATACTATTTTGATGATTCAAAATGAGACTCAATACAGAACTATGTCAGCTTTTGCACACCAAAACGTCACCATTTTGATGGAGGAGGAGCTCGGAGTTCTAACCGTGTGCTTTGTTACTAGAGTCTGTCGCAAAATTGTATAAATTTACAAATATACATGCTCTTGAGATATGATAGGATTGCATCGCGGTAGCTAGAGACACAATCTAGCCTGAATATTTGAAGAAAAATACATATATCTACTTAGATTGAACAAATTCCTAAAATTGTGGTTTTTTTATTTTTATCTTTCCATCCATAATAAAAGATTGTAATATTCCCAATAATCAACAAGTTGATCATATCATATCCACTATGAATCAATGAGACCCAATACAGAACTATGTCAGTTTTTGCACACCAAAACGTCACCATTTTGATGGAGGAGGAGCTCGAAGTTCTAACCATGTGCTTTGTTACTTAGAGTCTGTCGCAAAATTGTATAAATTTACAAATATACACGCTCTTGAGATATGATAGGATTGCATCATGGTAGCTAGAGACACAATCTAGCCTGAATATTTGAAGAAAAATACATATACTACTTAGATTAAACAAATTCCTAAAATTGTGGTATTTTTATTTTTATCTTTCCATCCACAATAAAAGATTGTAATATTCCCAATAATCAACAAGTTGATCATATCATATCCACCGTGAATCTCAATGATTTTTTTTAAAAAAGCCTGGACTCTGAAGATCTCAAACTCAAATTTGAGTGTGATGGAATGTCTAAACAACCTACTTTGCAATTCAAAATAGAGACATATACAGTGTATTATATGAGGCTAATTTTGACTTTTCGGTAGCTTATGAAGGAGGATGGTGGTCCTAAGGCGCCCTTGGGAAGTATTCTCCCACAAAGCTGCCAGATCACGTGTTAATCATACTGCCATTTCCCGTTGCATCCACAAAGCACTGCTTTTGTTTCTAAAATTCGCTTATCAGTCTAACTGTACACCATCAAATTAAACCAATGAATGTTGAACACGTGTATATTTGTCCTCTTCTAATATTTAAAGAACGTTTAGGGGTATAATCGTAAGCACACTATAATCTTAATCAAAACCTGCCGTCCGTTTCTCTTGCTGCATTTATGGATCTCACTGTAGGCAATTTTGAACTCCCTCTTCATACAACAAACAAAACCTGATTGCAAAATGACAAATAACTCCACAAGATTTCAAATGAAACCAACAAGTCTGCGCATCTTTGTGTAATTAACTCAAAAAATCAGGGGTAATATTAAAGACAGTGTGACCAGATTTCACGGGTGAGCCAGCTCTATACCTACTCTGGTAACGATATCATACCTTAAATACTCGATTGAAGAACTTAACACTGGCTTAGTCAAACCAAAGTCAAGACCTTAAGGCCATCACTGTAAATTCGACTGAGCAATAATTTATTATTATTATTTTCTCAATTTCTTTGATTTTGAACTCCACACCATCCCGCTCATGCCCCCCATCTATTTCTATCATAGTATGTGTTACGGAGTATCTCCTTTCTCTCTCTAGACCTCTCATTTCTGTCTTCATGATCGACCCTCTTCTGTTCTCTTAGAGGTTTTGGAGCTCAGAAGGCAGAGTAAGGGTACAATTTGATTAGCATTTGATTGTGATATAATGTATTTGGATTATTATTGAAATTTGCTACTGATTGACTATTTGTTTGCAGATCGATTAGGTTTTATTATTTTGCCTTGAATTTGATTTCTGTTGAATCTGTTTTTGAAAAGATTTTGTTTTGTTGAATCTTTGGGACGTGGGTTTCTTGGAAAGTTTTTCAATCTATGCATTAGATGCGTTTGGTTTCTATGAAAGTGAAAAAGATGAACAGAATTCAATAGTAAACTTTTCATAAGGTCCAAGAAACACTTCAATTGAAAAAAAAGTGAAAAAGAACTGCACCCCAATGAATTTTGTACAACTTTTCTGGTTTTATTTGTTTTATTTTTATTTTCTTTTGTATATATATATATTTTAGTAAAAGGACCACAAATCAGGATAATCTTCCTTTTTTTTTTTCCTCTTCTATATCCTTCATTTTCTTACAAACCTATCTAATATCTGATTCTGAGCAAATTAAATGAAAAATTATCACGTGGGGTTTGTTCTTCTGTTACGAGCTTTAAGATCTCGTGTCTGAGCTCCCTCCATAACTGGTAATCTTCTATTGCTCTATTTTTTTTTTTTTTTTTAAATATATTTATAGATATTCCCCAATTAGTCAGGAGTTGTTGTTTAAGGATCTTAGACTGCGTAGATGTTATTTGGTGCATGTATACTGGAAATTTGTTTAGGTATGAATGTTATATGCACATGTTTTCCATCAAATTCATCTCATCGTTCCATTTCTAACATGTTTTATATTCTAGTCTCATTTCTCCTGGTAACTTGGAGCAACCTTGATACAGAAATATACTAAGTTACTGCGTTACATTTTTCTTTGAAACCTGATTTCTAAAAAAAGGAAAAAATACGATAAAAGTTTTTGCCAGTGATTGAAAAAACGAAAGGTTAGCGGCATATAAGGAGAAAGTACGAAAAATAATATTGTATAATAGGCTATCTACTAATTGCCCAGTACTAGGCCCTCAACTAATTCCATGAAAATATTAAATGATCATCCCTTTTCTTGATAAACGCCATAGATAGTATTCTATGTTCGCAACTTACGCCTCATGAGAATGAAATAGATCATCTACTATACCTGAAGTACCAACATTGTTAGATTAATCTTATTTCCCGCCTCTCCCTTCGGTGAGGTGCAGGGTCCAAATCCTGATTGTGAATCGGGTGCAAGTGTTGCGGTTAACAAAAAAGAAAAAAGAAAAAAGAAAAAAAGAGAGGATAAATCAAGTATGGTTCTACATTGAATCAACATGTTATATCCCTTTGACTTTTTTATCTATCTATAAAGAGGTTTCTTCCTTACCTGTTTGAGGGAAGTGACAAATGACAAAATTAGTCTTTGAGTTAAGAAATGTTTTTTTTTCCCTGCTAATTGTATATATTTTCAGAACACTCCTATTTCATACATCAGTGGGCAATTAGGCAGAGAAGTATGTGAAAAAGGTGTAGACCATCTGAAATAGTTTCTATGTGACTCCATTCTTTTTTGCTCTTCTTATTTTATTACTTAAATTATCGACTTCTTAATTGATTGACATGAAATTCAGTGTTATACTAAATTAGTCATGGAGCTAAGAAATGTTTTTCCCCCTGTTAATTGTATATATTTTCTTTATGTTCCTCACATATATAGTTTGTGGACATTGAGGATTGCTGCTTGATGGAATTCCACAGTGTATAGTGATCCGAAGGAGTGAAATATATTTCTGTTGCAAGTCGAGAATCACAGATTATCATTTTTATGTTCGATCACTGAGTGACAACATAAATCAGGTTTTCTTGCTGAAAACAAGATTTTCCAGCATTCACTTTTAGTGGATTATCTCAGCCTTGAATTTTGAACTTTGAGATGTTAACATCTATATAGGATCTTGTGTTTTATTCTTGTTCCTTTTTCCCATTAATCCATTTCTATAGCAGTTTGCTTCTATACAATGCAACCCTTTTCACCTGTGCATCTTATCCTTGGTTTCACTGGGCCCTGATCTTTTGTCAGTCTGTTGCAGGTTTGATGAGTATTACTTCAATTTAGAAAGCCTTGTCTTCTCTTTCCCAAGGCTTGTAAATATGAAGAAAGAGAACATGATTCTTGCTAATGTTGGAGAGCCTATTGCTCGAATAACACGAGCTCGAGCTGCTGCCTATCGCACATCTGGAGGGATGCTCCCTCCAGAAGCATCAAAGCAGCAACCTCAGAAGCGGATACTACGAACAAATTCAAAAAGAGCAGCATTGGATGAGATGAGCACCATTGCATCTGTTCCTGCTAGCGTTCAGCATAAGAGGAGGGCGGTGCTTAAGGATGTCACAAATGTTTGCTGTGAAAATTCCTATAGGGTTTGCCTCAATGCAGCTAAAATTTCGGTTTGTATGCCATCCTTCTGCTGAATCTAAATTCTGATTGTGTGAAGTGTTGCAATGGAAAAATAATGTGCTTGTATACGATGCTTATGGTGAGGCTGAGTAAGAAGAGATTTAATAAAACTCAAAAAATGGTAGTTTGGTACTTAAAAAGTTAAAATATTTATAAATATTTTTCATTGCCCGATGAAAGAAAAACAATCCTAAGAAAGATGGGAAAAAGGTTGAGTTCTGTTGGGTTGGGCTCTGTTTTTGAGTACATAGAAAACTGAGTTGGGTGTGGAACTTTTGGTTATTAATCATGTAATAATTATATGCAAGTCAAAAGATCATCTTAATTCTGATCTTTGTCACTTGAAATATTTGAACTTGGTATCAATATTTACTGCATGATTCTGAGTTTTTGTCATAAATGCTTTTCAAGATTGTAACTGGACTTCTATTTATTTTTCTGATTTTCAGAAAAAGAATAGCAAGCAAGCTAAAAAAGGTTCAGTAAATGTGTCCAAGGTGGCCTCCACTTTTGCTGTTCAAGCTGATTCAAAAGAAAACATGGCTAAAGAAACTAGGAAACCAAATTTTTGTTGTGCAGTAAAAAATCGTCAGCTCTCAGCTGATCCAAAAATAAACTTGACTCAAATAACTGTGGAAACAGAACTTCAATCTGCAGAAGTTGTATGTTCAGTAAAGTTGGAGAGTGATGTACCATTTCAGCTGACTAAAGAAAGCGCAGAAGAAAAGTCTGATGAAGAAGCACAGATTGGGAAAGAACATTCAGGAATACTATCACAACTCCAGTGCTTTACAAAGAAAGGTTTGCCCTCTGTCTCAAATTCCTTGTTCATGAACATTATACCCTAGATCTCAAATTTGCACAGATCACATGAGACATACTATGTGGAAATTTATTGCTTTTGTTGTCTTTGTGTTTCAGTAGCATGCTACATGCTAACACCATTTGTAAAATAATGTTATCTTGTTAATTTTGTTTCCCTTAAACCAACGCTAATGTAGAAAAGGATTTAGCTTGATAATGCAGTGGAGGAAAGTTCACTGTTGTAGTGAGAGCTCTGACTTGGGAGCATAGTTATATGAATCTCAATCTAGGTCTTACGATCCTAAAATTTTTCAAATCAAAACTACTGAACTGATCCTAATCCCATAAAAAAATCCATAAGAGTAAAATGCTTATGGAATCCCTATAGGACCGTAGGAATCATGGAGTACCGATTTTACTCTTGATTCTTCCAATACTAGTGTACAACCATAAAATTTTACACTTAAGTTCCTTTATGATCGATAAGTTAGGATTCATGTTCGAACAAAAATCTTATGAAACGAAGGTCAAGATATTATAATTATGTCAAAATTATCTTTCCGTTTTGACCCTATAATTATTCTTTAAGTCTGTTTTAAACTAGCCAAATTATGTACACAACTTATTTAGACATTTTGATTCCTTATTTTACTAACTATTTTGAGTTTGACATTGTCTCATTTCCTATTTTCTTTTTTTTTCTTTTGGTTGGTTATTTATTATATGTAACAAAGAAGGTGGACAAAGTTTTGCTTTGAAATCAATTCTTCAAGCCGTTGAGTTGAATCTCCATATCTTCCTCCCAACTACTTTCATAAGTTTGCTTCAAACAAATCAATTTTGTACCTACATGAATAGGTGCTTGATTTTGACTTTTTTCTCCATGTTATATGCTCTCTTACAGTATCCTTCGACGTTGAATATTTTAAAGTAGAATTTTGTCATATGTATGCTATGATCATAAAATAGTGATTCATGGATTTTTATTTTAAATTTAACGTTGCGACATGTTACCATTTAGTTCTCTATAAATTAAAAGTTCCTATAGTAGTAATTTATATATTTGGTGAGATATGAACAATTATTAGGGACAACACAAAAGAGCAGAATGGTAGAATGGGACTTTACAAAACATCAAAGAATGACTTTGATTATCAAATGATTGAACAACTGGGAGCAATTTACTTACAATACTTAGTTGACATTCACAAAAAGTAGCTAATGATCATCTATAAATATCAAAGAATGACTCTGATTATTTACATACGATACTTAGTTGACATTCACAAAATAATGAATTATGAGTTTGAACCTATGTCCTTGCGCTCTGAACACTCTAATTAACTGCCTAATCTTTGGCTAATATGTTTTGTCAAGTGATAGAGGTAAAAAACCATGTAATCTTTTTACGGTGTTTGGTATCTTCAAAATTATTGATTTAATGATACAAAAACTTGGTGTATGAGAATGATGTTTTTGTGCATGTGACCTGAATAGAAAGAATATCATGATTTGTTTCATCGTTTTACATGTATATTTTCTCAAATTTCATGCAACCAAGTTGTCTTTTTGATGGATACAGCAGAGAAAGTTAACCTACATGGGAAGTTGATGATATCTACCAATCCGGATTTCAAAGACATTGATTCTGATCACAAGGATCCTCAATTGTGCAGCCTCTATGCCCCTGACATCTATAGCAATTTACATGTTGCAGAGGTTTGTGCTATATATATACCATTCTTTAATTTGTATGAATCATGTTCTTCTCTTTGATATTTAAAACAATATTGTTTGGTTCATTAATTTGATGGGTTGGCAGGCTGGTGGTTCTCTCTATAGAATTAAAAATAAGGAATATATGGTCTGCAATACCTAGGATAGGAAGAATTACTAACTCAAACCTTGTGTTAGCAAGTCATTTTGAGATGCAAGCGTAATGTATTTTCTTATTCATTGTATAATTCAACTTCGCTGCATTCTCCATTCCAACCTCACATTTTAAAAATTAAAATCAAGTACAATATTTAGAATTTAGCTTTATTGCCAACCTCTTAGAATTGCCACTCAAAGCATATAGTTTTCGAGAATGCCTTTCCTTTATGCTGTCCTACAGATAGGAAAAGCCTTCCTCTAGAATCAAGGGCTAAAACCAGCTGCACAATAAGGTGTTGCATTTGGATGAGCAAAAATTGCTGTATCAAAAAGGACACCGAATAAACCATATATATATATATATATTTTTTTTTTCACAAGGGAAACCTGCAATCCAAGTCCCAAAGGTTTTTCACTCTATTCGGCAACCTTCAAAGTTTTACAGCCGTGGTGAACGGTACCATGTGTAAAACTTTACTTGGAACTAAAAGCAGGCAAGTCTATGGAAAATAACAGCCTGGGTGAGAACTTTTTGTCTATTTTCAAGAACTTTGTGTTCTGTTTCGATGAATTATTTCATATCTTTTCACACAGAATTCGTAGGTTATAATTGTACCACCAGAAGATGCACGCCATTATACTGTACAGGTTCAAGAACCTCATAAATCAGTTGAATACATTGTATGTTTTATAATAGTGTAATGCATAATGTTAAATTTTTATTTTATTATTATTAATATTTTTTTTTATGGATATACACAATTAGAATTTAAATTAAATGATATGTGAAGATATGGATTTCCATCGCTCTTCTCTACTATAATTTTTGAGCTGTTATTCTATCTCTCTTCTCTGCTATAATTTTTGAGCTTTTCTTCTTCCATATTGTTTGTAGAGGACTAAGTCAACTTAGGTTTGTTTGTTGGACAATTATTGCATTTGGATGTCATTTCATATTTTTTTGGGATTTTTGAGCGGAATAGGGGATTTCATGTAACAGAGGATAGGTACCTGTTAATACTATGACATTTAGTTACTTTCACTATGTTTTCTGTCTTGCTAGATGACACTTCTATGCTAACCTGTGGTTTAATCATTGGTTTCTCCAGCTTATTCGAAGGCCGAGTTCTGATTTTATGGAAATAGTTCAGCGAGATATCACACATAGTATGCGAGGGATTCTGGTTGATTGGCTTGTGGAGGTTAGTGCAGTTGGCCCTTGAAGTTAATAAATTTTTATGCATGTTTCTATTTGAATATTCAGAGTTTGGGTTTAAGTTACTTTGATATTGATAGTGATTTGCGTGCCTTGAAAATGAATGCAATTGCTATTTTACCCATTTACATCACTATTTCCACGACTTTATTCCATTTACATCTTTTTGGACCTAAGAAACGGTATCCTCTTTTATGGCAAAATGCATGTTTATCTTGGTAAAAGAGCGAAGATATTGCTTGTAATGACTAATGAGTATTTTAGGTTTAATCTTCACAATTTCTACCTTACTTCGTTTTTCCATTTATCCTTCCTCAAAGGCATGGATAGCCATTTTCTCCATATTCATTTAACTTTGACTTTGATATTTATTTTCATCTAGTATGCTTTTGTTGGTCTTAAAAACTATGATATTTATTGTTCATCTAGTGGTTGAGGCTTTAGCAGGAGAATAGTATGCTTTTGTTGGTCTTAAAAACTATGTTTTTTCTTGGAAAAGTTGATTTAGAACACCATTTTTTTAATACGGGCTCTTTCTACCAATTTTCTTGTTTCCACTGTTTACATTGCCAATTTTCCATGAGTAATTAATGAGTTATATATGAGGATTGTCTGAGCATTTGACAACATTTACTTTTTCTCCGATTAACTGATAGTAGTCTAATTGGTTTTTTAGAGACCCTTGGCGTTGTGTCTCCAAAATCACCAAAATCAAAAGAAAAACTATCTGATTTTAAACTCTTAACTATTCATAGAAATAGTTTTTTTGTTTGGTCTTATAAACTGCATTCCAAGTTTAAAATACTGTTCCTTCCCTTTCTCTTTCTTTCCAGTGATCCATTTTCTGGATTTCGTTGTGTTCCTTAAATTGGTAGCTTAAATGTTTTATCATGGTTTCTGCTTTTCTATATATAATCTGGTTACAAAAGGAAAATATGCTAATATTTTAATATTGCTTTCAGGTATCTGAGGAATATAAGTTGGTTCCAGACACACTGTACCTTACAGTGTATCTGATTGATCTGTTTCTTTCTCAAAACTACATGGAAAGGCAAAGACTTCAACTTCTTGGCATCACTTGCATGTTAATTTCCTCGTAAGTTTCCTCATCTGTAGTGTAATTTAATGCATGATTTATGTTCATTAGAACTTTTCTGTCTACGATGTTAGACAGGATGTATGAGATGTAGTTAATACTACAGGGTAAGGCTGTAGTGGTGTTTTATGACTTGTGAGAACACTTATATCTAAAACATTGGTGTTTTGTGTCTATTTATTCTAAAAGGAGACAGTTCACACAAATCTGACCCTGATTGTTAGTTATGTACCAGAGCTTCCTATAGTAGTCGTGGAAGATGTTGAGAGTGCACCACACCAAAACTTTCGTAATACTAGTTGTTGCATTGTTGGGCGGCAAAAAGTGCAGCAACAATTTAATTGATCCTTTTCAGACAGTCATTATTGGGTTGTTGGTTTCAAAGTGATATGGCATTTAAATGCAATATGCAACCTGTAATTTGAGATAGAATATTTTCTTCCAGTGCTAATTGTAACCCCTCTGATGAGCTTAACCAATGATTTGAGAAATACCCCATGATCACTGCAACAGTAACTGGATTTATCACAACTCACAAGTTGATTAATATGACACCATACCAACATTCTGAATTATTTCATTGACTATGTGATCCTTAAATCAATTGTCTTTTGAGGAGGTTATTGGCCGTCAATGAATTTTAATTTTCATGGCAATGCAGAATAAGAAAGTTTGACTATGACTTTTCTCTTATCCTTGCACAACCAGCCCCAAGTCCAGAAAAAAAGGTGTTATTTAAGTAGGACAGACATGGACATGGCATGGACACCACATTTTTATAATTATAAGTAGTCTTTAGTTATGTATATTTTTTGAATAAGGGGATTATAAAACTTTAATAAATTTTAATTTCTACATTAAAAGCTACATATTTTAAAAGATTAAAATTATGCAAATATTGAGAAGATTATCATATTTTACATGCTACATCCTACCTTGTCATTATAAAATATTTCTGTCATATATGAAAAAGTGTCATTACATGCTTAACTTTTGGTAACTTTGTATAGTGTCACTATTTCTCATACTGTATTCAAGATTGTGGGATGTGACTATTTTGAGATGTGTGTGATATAAATGACTTTTGTTATGGAATGTTTGTAATGTGTTGGCAAAGTATCTCACATGTGTTAATTAAGTGTCAAAAGTAACGAAATTTATTTATAAATTGTAGACACTTCCATGAAGTGTCAATCATGTGTCTAGGAGTGTTTGTGAAGTGTTCCCATCCGACATGGTTCTGACACCAACACAACACTTTCATAGAATTGTTTGCTTCTTAGGAAGTGGCATTGTCTTAGACAACTAATTGTTACAGTATAAGACCTCTGTAACATGAATATCGATAAGGAATCTGGACATGGCATAGTAACTTAAAAAATGAGATACAGATTTAGCAAGGACACTGCAATGCACATGTGTATATATTTATAGATTGTATCAATGTAAACATCAGATGAGAACTAAAATATACATCTATGTATAACATTAAAGTAATAATTGGTTGGGATGTTATATATTACTGCTAACATTTATTAAAAATTATAACAACCAAGATAGTTATATTGGTGGACATTGCATCCCAATTTTTTTTTTTAAAGAAATTCTAAGTAATTGTAACATACGTTGTGTTTTTCCTAACAAATTATACTATAATAACCTACTGAGAAAAGTTATATTCTAGTGTTCAAGACGTGTCCTGAAGTCTGTCTATTCCCTTTAGAATACTGTATAGACATGACATGACATGGATACGAGTATAGGATATGTGTCCGACAAGTGTACCGAATTGGATACTATGATCCTCTAATTTGGATGGTGAAAGAAGAAGAAAAAACTCAAATTTGATAGCAAAGAAGGGCTTCCTTATGAGATAGATGGAATCACTCTTTTTTCCATCATATCCAATTAGTTTTAATTATTATTGAGTTTATTATTATTTTTTAAGAAAGTTGAAACAATACATTTTTTTTCCAGAAAGTTAGAACAATACATTTCACTAATATGTAGAATATTATTTTTAAAAATGTTAAAGACATGTCTATGTATCCGTATCCAAGTTTTTTTTGACAAATTTCAAGCTTAGTCCATCTATCCCAAGATTTTGGATTTAGAGAGGTTAACACTTGGGACATACACTTGCACCCTATACATGTATCTAAGTCCAAATATTAGAGGCTTCAGCAAAATTAAGAATGCAAGTTGTGATGTAAGTGAAAAGTAGGGTGAATTACAAAAATGTGAGCAGTTTGTTATTAAGACTCAATTACTTGTAAAACGGGAGATTGGAGGTGATATTAGTCCATAATGGCTACATGGATGAGTGAATTTAGGGAAGTGTGATGGAGCAGAAGTTGTAAAAGTTCTGAATGAACACCTTTAAATCCACAAAATTTAGAGAAAAGAAGTTGATATGTTATTCATGAATAATAATATGTTGAATACTACGACAAATACTTATATAACTGATCGAATCCTAAAAAATTCTATTTTGGCACTCTCTCTAAAAATTACAAAAAAATAGGGATAAGTTTCCAATGACTATAATAAGATACCTACCAAATTTCAAAACAATCTAAATCTGTTTTGAACTCCAAAAAAATCCTGAAATATTCAGTTGTCCTCAAAAAAGCGAAAACAAAGCCCTAAACGATGAAATTTGGCCATTTCTGATAAAAATGGGTCTCTGCATTGGAAAAAGGTATCAGCATGCCCGTTTGGACTTCAGGTGGTCCAAACGGGTCATAAAGGCTTCGACAATCAATCTACATCATTATGTGATCAACTTGTAGAAGGTTAATTAAATAAAATGATTATTAGGTCTACTATGGCTTAGAGAATAGAGTACATGATCGATATACTGAGGCTGAGAGAAAGGTGTGGTAAGACAATAATGGATATAATAGAAATGATTAATTTGTGTGGCTTGAAGTAGTAACTAACTAATTATTGGAGATAAAATGAGAGAAAATAAAAATAAAAAAAAAAACTTTGTTCAGCCGTGCACAAATGACTGTCAATAACTACACTAGTAAGGAATTGACATGTGGTCCACATTTTTGGTTATACTGCGCGATGAGGAATAACAAAACTAACATAGGTTCAAATAGTTCAAATATATATGATGGAGTGTGGTTTAACCGAATCTATGGCTTTAGATAGAGTAAATGGCGAAATAGGATTTATTTAGCTGATGTTAATAATTAGGATGAGGCTTTATTGAGTTGGTCCTGCAAAATGACAAACATTTAAAGTTTTCAAAAGATGTGATATATTTATGAGTTTGAAAGATTTTTTGTTTAGGTGTAGTAATAATGTTTTTATTTGATGGAAGGGACATCAAGATTCATTGCTAAAAGTGTATGCAAAAGATTCAACTAAAAAGTACAACAAACTGTATCAATTCCTGTTCAAAAGATGGAGAATACAGAAAATATCAATATCAAAAACAATGTGCTGTGGCAAATAAAATCTATCCTGATATTATATGAGACTTGGGAGTTTTGTTTACCACTGTGGTCTCCATATTCTTGAATTGAATGAGCCCCATAAGATCCCTAGAGCTAGTTAGGACTTGCAATGGTTAGAGGAGGATTTTACTGCTCCTCTCATATAGGTGATAATCAACTAAAATAACTATTTTGCGTATTTGTGGTCTCAGATGCATTCTTGAAATGGGGTAAACTTCTTAACAGTGTATTATTATACTTAAAATTTTAATTTAAGTAATCTAAACTCTATTATGTTTGCCTTTTGTTTTGTTTGTTTTTTCTTCTTTCTTTTATTCCTGTTTGAGGCTTTTAACATGCCTCTTCTCTTTATGGCTCAAAGGAAGTATGAAGAGATTTGTGCACCACGTGTGGAGGAATTTTGCTTCATCACGGACAACACTTACACAAGAGTACAGGTATTTCTCACCTACTTCTTTTTACTTTTTTGATTTTCGTGAATGACAGTATTAAGATACTGATATAAACTAGAAAGTGAAAAAAAGATGAGATGAAAATTTTAAAGTAAAACTGAACAGCATAATTTGCATTCATACTTGAAGCAAATATCTCTGTTTTTCACTATCGTATTCGTGATCATTCAAATTTATTTGGATTTTTGTGCTTTTGATATTGCTTTGCGTTGAGATATTAAACCCAGCTCATTATCGATTGATGTTTTTTTTTTTTTTTTTGATAAGTAAAAATAGCATTAAAAAGGCGTTCAAAAGGGGAACGCGTCCCAAATACAAAAGAGGAATCGGGGCTAAGGCCCCAAAGAACCCAAGAAAGTAACTAAATCATCAGTAGAAGAACAAAAGCTCCTCTTCACATAATT
>JAOTQH010031580.1:0-17948 GCA_025631255.1 Cornus kousa | reverse complement strand
GCTTAAACTAGCTATAAAACAAGTAGTGTGAAATATTTCCTATAAAATAGTAAAAGAAACCAAAAAAATAAATTTTGTTAAGATTGGGCATCATTAATTAAGTATGCTTAATGCCACGAGGCCAATTCAAAATCCAAACGGATTAGTCACTTTGTGGGGCTCTCCGCACCCACTTAAGAAGCTCAGGATCACCCAATACACAGCCGATGTGGGACTGTGAACACGTTTACACATCCCTGACCATCTTCCTTGCAGGACCCTAGTGCCCTCATAAGACCCCACCTCTGTGCGAAACCCACACAACAATTCCTCTCAGTCACATGGTAGCAACCTCGGTCCCGCTCTGACACTATAGTCATAGGGCCAGTTCAACACCTAAAGGGAGGGTTCCCCTCACACACTTAAAAAGCCCAGGATCACTCAATAAACACCCGATGTGGAATTTAAAACACGTCTACGCGTCTAAGAAGTAAATTAAGTCTCGATAAACCTAGTTATAAACCCATAGAGAACGTAAACATAAAAGGAACAATATGGATGAAACATAAACTGTGATCTGTACAAGAATTTATAAAATTCCTGAGGAATTATTTATTTATTGTGGAAATTAATTTTTGCATAGACAATCAACAACTGTAGACACCACAGAGGGTGTACAATGATGAGAACAAAATGTGCAAACAACTTTAAATCACAGCAAAGGTTTCTTCAAAGCAGCAAACGTAATATAGTTACCACCAACCGATGGTGCACCAAGTATATTTTCTCCATAAAGGGATCTCATATGATATCCCAAAATAAAACTACCCAAACTAACTTGGTCAATGACCTTCAATCACCAATATATTCTCTCCATTCTAGCATGCAAATTTCCCACAATACCCATATTAGGTTAGCGTAGAATGTTCCAATGCATTTCCTACGTTCTGCACAACAAAAATTAACGAGACAGAAGCCCAACCATAAACTGTCTCATAACAAACAAGAACATGCATTTCAACATCCTGAAGCCCATAAAACTCAATGATACATATTCTTTTACCTGCCAGCATCTGTGTATGACTACCATATAGATACCACAAGGAAAAATTAAAATTTGAGAGAAAAATGATTCCTCCATGCAAACAAGTAATCTAAAAGATTACTAAAATTGAACTGCAAAGTAGGTACTCTCCCCAATTGTGGATGCATCCACCAACTTCTTGCTAATATACAATAAGTTTGAAAGTTATCCATTCTATAATAAATAATATGTAAAACTGGGAAAACGAGCTCTCTGTATATAAATAAGACCGGAAGAAACTTCAAAACATCATCTTACATTGAAAAGTAACAAGCATAACATAAACAACATACTTCCATTCATTTCCTCCCTACGTAGAAGCCAATAATCCCCTTCAGTATACAGTAACAAGCCTGGTGATTATTTCAAATCCATGAATGGTGTTGAAACAGTTAATTAAAAATAGCAAACATTTCTGGGTAAACCTGTATTGGTGTTGAAATAGCTATTTTAAAATTATTAAGGTTCCTGACAAAACCCATCTATGAGATGTTATTACGAATGTAACAGTGTTTACTGATTAGGAGACCTCAGAGTCAAAATTGCCCTTCCAAATCCACTAAAGCAATCAACCTAATAGAGAGAATGTTCCTATATTTATAGCATGACAACTTACTTTTAATTTCTCTATAAGACTTCCCCCATCACATTATCAATTCTGTCATGCCAATCTTAGCATCCAAATCTTCAAAAAACTATGTTTACAACATGAACACCATCATATATTATCATGTCAACAAGAAACTTCAGAAAATCTCAAATGAACCAAACCATGATTGCCAACAAGAAGAAAAGCTTTTTCCCATAATTTTCTTAAACAAATTGCATGATTACATATAAAAATATAGCAATAACAGGGAAATTTTTTTATTATTCCGTTGGCAACATATGATAGAAATGGGATCAAGGAAGCATACCATCAGCATGGTCCTTTGGGCTTTTGTGGTAATCATTTTCATTTGATGGGTATGATTCTTCTACTTGACAAGAACAACATAGCCACCTGCGCATCCTTTCTTTCTTTCTCAAATAAGGAATGCCTTCAGAACCCGTATTCTCCAGACGTACAAAATAGCCAGGAGGAGGCACATGTGCCTGTGTAATTATATTTAAATCAGTAGAACTAAAATGTCCTGCCAAATATCAAAGTGCCCAATAAATTTCGACAATCACTCAAAGGAAAAGTCTTGATAATGGTATGAGTTACTTCTTAGGAAAACAAGTTAAGGGGTTGTCAATAAGCTACAATTATATATATATATATATGTATATAAACAAAAGTGAATAAAGCAAACAAACAGCATGAAAACTTCAAGGAGGCATTTGTGCTGACATTTTAGGTCTACCTTACATAATCCAGGTGCACTCACCTCTTCCCACCTTTAGAATCATTAGTTCATACACACCTTTAATGTAAAGTCACTGCCAGATACATTAACATGCCAAAATCTAGTTCCTAGAATTGCTGTTACGATCCATATAATAAAAGCTGCATTAAACGCATCGATATACATATATCTACATATCCACATATGCAGACACACACACCACTCACACGCCCACAGAAGTTATCACAATCTTTTCCAGGTAAAAGGCAAACCGGAGAAAGTAACATAAAATTTTCAAAATCACACCTTTTGCCTAGTTTTACATAAAATTAACCTCAGAAGATGTAACAGTCATTGCAAAATTCTTGAAAACATACAACAATCAGATAATTGAAGAATTCGCAAAAAATTAAGAGAAACCCCTTAAATTCTCACCACTAAACCACGTCCAAGAAGGCCTTCCTCCATTTGCCCCAAAAAAATAATCAAACAGATTGAAAACAACCCAGAAAGAAATAACCTTTTAATGTAATTCGAACTATGAAATCAGTAAATTCAAGACATGATTGTGACATAGACCCTCGAATTGCTTGAAAAAAGAAAAAAAAAAAAGAAAAAAGAGAGAGAGACAGAGAGAGAAAATTCAACAGACAGTAAAAAGAATTCCAGGAGAGGCGAGTAAAACAGAAATGTGTGAACTGAGTGGGTTCTAATAACGATCCCCAAGAATTGACAGAAATATATATGTAAAAGTAGCCCTAGAATGATCAACCGAAAACGAAGGAATACCTGCTTTAGTTTCTCTTCTTCTCTCTATTGTTTACTTCTTCTCTCTGTATATGATTGGGATCGAGAAATGGGAAGAGACAGATAGGCAAACGGGCAAGCAAGTAACAAAAGAGAGAACTTTAACAGGAACTTTCTCTCTCTTATTTTTCATTTTGTTACATACTAGTTACTATTATATATAGTATGCTGTATTTTTCTTTTTTCTTTTTTTCTTTTTTTTTTTCTTTTTTTGGTTGGATAAGCAAGCTATTTTTCAGTTTCTGTCTCTATAATTACAGTTAAATAAGAGAGAGAAGAGTCATTTGGGAATTAATAAAAAAAAAGAAAAAAAGGTAAGGGTTAGCCAAACTAAATGCAAAGCTAAACTGATATGCTTTAATGGATTTCACATACTTGTATGTGCAAATGGTGAATATAAAGGGGGTTAAAGATTGGGTTGGATATGTCATGCCAGATCATTGATTTTAGATTAATCATTATTGAATATTTAAGTAATTGTGCTAAAAATATGTAATTTTTATTTTTTACATATGTAAGCAATTGTGTTTGATATGTATAACTTTTATTTAATTTTTTTTAGTTAGGTGTCCAATAATTATTGGTCCATGCCAATAACTTAGACCATCTAAAAGTTTCTTTAATTTAATTTAATTAATTAATTAATTAATTTTCTTTTTTAACTATGAACCAACTATTTATTGTTTGACATCACTAAATTCAAAAATTATGTAATAATTTTTGAACTGTTAATGGTTAGAAACTCACAATATTTAGTTTTCATGGGTGCTAACTGATACGCGTGTGTTCTGAGAAAAATCATAAAGATCTTTCAAACTTTATTATTTTTGTAAAGGCCAAAAGTGAAGGGAACAAAAAATTGATTCTCAAAATGGCAGGTTTACTTTATGTAATTTAAAATATATATTAAATAGGTGTAAAAGTCATTGATATAATCCTTGGGAAGCATATTAATGTTGGGTTCATGTCTAAGCTTGTTACCTTTATATCTGGCATGTCCTTTTCATAAGGGCATATATGATTGACTGGCCCTTTTTATTTTTATATTTAAAATTTAAAAAATGTAGATATATGGCTGACATTCTTTAGCCAAAGGCATGCAAGGTCATCCTAGTAATATAAAAAAGTGGGGCCCTTGAGCCACCTTGTAGAATGTAGATGGAGGAGGAATGTGGGGTTGATGTGGGGTTGGGGTATATATTTGATAGATGGCTCACCTTCTACTATGTCTCATTATAGGCTTTATAGCTGTGGCCTGCCTTGTTTTCTCCATCCATATATGGGTTGTATGAAGCGCATGTGCCATATACTATCAAACGGAAGATTGGGTTTATTGGCTTTTGCTTCGTAACTATAAAAATAATTTAATATTCTCGTAGAGTTATAAATAAAAAATTTGTACAAAAAATTTAATTAATTTAATTTTTTTAAAATTTAGATATAAAAATACTTTGTACCTGTTTGATTTGTAATTCTAAAAACAGTTATCAGAAACAAAAAAAATTATTCTTTGATAATAGTTTTTTGTTTTCTGAGTTCTTAAAAACCTTTTTCAGAATTAGAAACTAAATAAGTCCTTGAGTTTTCGAATCCTGAAGCAATGTTGAGGATGTGTGTGCCATATATTATTATTCAAAGGAAGGATTGACATTTCGAGTTTTCGAGTCGTGGAGCAATGTATGTTACATTTTGCATACCATATAAGATAAGCCCAACAGACATTCACATAATTCCCAATAAAAGCTATATGGAAGCCATTCAAATCCTATTCCAAAAATAATGATATATACATAATCCTTCCACAACTTCTTCCCTGCAAATTTTCACAGTATTAATTATGGGTTGTTCATCATTGGATGTTGTTATGTCCAAGCCAAAAATGTTGTTGTAGCTCAATAATATGGGTTTTATTGACTGACGATTTTTCAGTGCTTCACTTGACCAATCTGTTTGGCGGGCTGTACAATATCTGCCATCAAGCAACACTTTTTTGAGGTTTCAAATCTAATGAAAGTGGAAAAACATGTGTGAATCAAAGCATGGTTCGCACTGTTAATAAAAACTCAATATGTGTAAGTGGACGTTATATTGAAAACCCATGGCGAAGAGCAGCTAAGGCTGGCCCATTTCAAAGGAAGAGGACCGATTGCAACGTATAGGCCCAATTCAAATACTGCATTGTAGCCCAATTAATATTAAGGGTATAGGCCCATCGGCCCAATAGAAATCCTTTCCAAGTACAAAAACGATCTACCCAGGGTTAGATAAATCAAGAAAACTTGTGTATCAAGAAAAAACTGTCCTAGGGTTAACCACTTGTATAAATAAGGGCAAGAGTCCCCACCATAATTTCAAGTCATTCTCAACAAACAAACTTTTATTTTTATTTTTTCGTTTATATTTGCATTATTCTTTTTTTGGGTGTTTGTTGACTTTGACTGTTTCTTTGTCAATGGTGTTTTGTTTTGGCTGTAAACTATTTTAGTTTATAATGGTGATTTGTGGAGACCATTTAAAAATTTCTTATTAAAAAGTTAAAAAAAAATTAGTTCCATTTAAAAATTTCTCATTAAGAAGTTAAGATAATTGGTTCCGACCAATTACCAATTATCATTTGACAATTGTAGGTGTATAAAATATCAAGATGAGCGTAAGAACCCGAATAAAAAGGTTTCCCCACGAACACTCAATAAAAATAAAGAACAAAATGAACTGCACAATAATGAAGATTGTATTCTCGAAGTATTGGCCGCTTTCATTTTGGACTTCAGTTCATATGTTGGAACTGGATTGCGAAAATGACAATATATACAATGTTAAAAGGAGATAATCACATAAATATAAATATGTGATAAATAATAGTATCCTGAAATAACATAAATTAAAGAATTTAAATATAATTTCAAATAAAAGCTTAGAGGCACGTAATTGCTTCTTAAAGATAGTTGAAGTCTGTCTTAGGTACAATCGGAATATCAAATGATAGCATTATCTCTAGGATTCAACAATCTGTATATCCATAAAGTGACATCCTCTATGAACCTATATATTCATCTTCGTCCAATCATTCGTCCAAAACAAAGTATAATTTAAGAAATTATATTTAAACACGTATATCAATATATAAAGATATTGAATGTACCCATGTGGAATGTTTAGAATTCCATAATTTGTCATCAAAAAGTTGGCCGAAATTTCAATTCTGATCTCCGGATAGTCACCGATATCTGGACTGAAATGTTCAAACATTCACCGGAGTCTCACAGGAATTCAGTTTTACCAGAAACTTCATC
Source organism: Cornus kousa (assembly GCA_025631255.1). NCBI lineage: Eukaryota > Viridiplantae > Streptophyta > Magnoliopsida > Cornales > Cornaceae > Cornus > Cornus kousa. The sequence continues at coordinate 11,457 of JAOTQH010031580.1, read as the reverse complement.
GGAACCTCACCGAAATACGACAAAGTGATTCATCGAAATCCAGGCTTATAGCGGGAAACATCATCGGATTGCTGATCCTCCCACTGGAATTCTTTCTCACTTTCTTAGACTTAGGCCTTGCTTTAGTCTGGTAAATCTTATATGGGTTCGCCTCAAACCTATTTATAATGCTTTACTTTAAGGCTGGTTTAAATGTGGTCATTAATCCAGAAGCCCAAAGGTCACCCATAAATCCATGTTCAACAGTCAAGATTGTTTGATTGTGTAACTTTTGAGCAAACCAATAATCAAGAAAGATCGGACAGTTATGATCGCTTGATACTGATTAAGGGTGAAACTCTAGCCTTTTCGTGCGTGCGTGACTCAAATCTAAGACCTTTTGTGCAAAACGAAAACACCTAATCTCCATCTACCAATTAAATAATTTGTTTGTTGTGTTATAAAATAGGAATAAATATATTTAAACTGTTCGGAGATGAAATACTGAAACTTTGACACGTTTTGGCCATGTGTTCTAAATCAAGCCTGTCAAGATCTTATAGAAGCTATGACGACCCGAATCCGGAGGTCCGAATCGTTAACCGGGTCCTTTCCTGAACTCGAGGTCACCTAAGTTAAACATCCCAAGTCTAGGTCAACATATCATCATTTGACTTAAGTTAAACCTCAATGAGACTCTGAACAATTTTTTCAAAAATCAGAGACAACTTATACCAAGGAAGGAAAGAGAGTACACAAAACAACACCATTTCGGTCGACCGAAATGGGGCTTCGGTCAGTTGAAATGGCCTCTGAAGCTACCCCTGAAATGGTAGACCAAAACCCTCTTTTCGGTCGGCCGAAATGAGAGATCTCGAGAGCATGAAAAACGTCGATCGACCGAAGTGCCATTTCAGTCGAAATGGCTCTAATGAGCCCTAACTTGATGTTGAACAGCTACACTTTGTAGAAATGAAGTTTAATTGTAATAGGAACTCTGAAATTGATCTAATTATGTTCTCAAGCATTGTAAGATAGTTCATGCTACATTCACATAAGTTTTATATATAGTCATTACAAAAGGTCCATGTTACATCAAAATAAAGTCATGCTTAAAGTTTTACTACAAAACTATGCCATACAATTGTATTACATCCCATGTCATGGTGTTATACAAAAATAAGCTCAAGATTACATGATGCTTTCAAAAATTCACTTTAAGTCCTCATATGCTTGTGATGAATTTCCATCCGCCAACTCGTTGCCGTGTCCTGAAAAATATTAATATAAGGGGTGAGCAAATTGCTCAGTCGGTATTGCTTAAAGCACACCTCTTGAGACCCCGTGAATCCAATCAATGAATAGAAACAAAGTAATGAGGGTCATGCTTTGCCGGGAATAAAATAGCCATAAAACTTCATTATCATAACCGAAATCATGAATGCAAATGCCATGGAATGGGATGCAATGTCATGTAATGTCGCTTCCCGTTTCTAAAACCGTTTCCATTGCCATTTTCAAAACGTTAGTGAAATTCGTCCTATGGCGACCCCTTGGCGACACGAGAGGAGAATAGACTATTGTCCCTGACCCATGGTAACACCGTGGTATCATTTGGGGCCCAGATAGCTTAATCACACTAAGAAAATTTCACCTAATCCCCTCTAGGCCTCACTACCACCACAGCTCTTCAGTAACCCCTAGGCGACCGGGTTTTTCATAAAAATCTTTTTCAAAAACTTTTCTTCCCCAAAATCCCATATTCATTTCTTTCAAAACCATTTTCCCCATTTATTTTCTAATGCTATGCATGAATGCCTCAAGCCACTTCATGTCATGCAAAATACTCAAAATCATATATGTCATTCAAGTCTAACTACCTAGCATGCTTCACATACAATTCAAGATATCATGCTTTCATTTAACAATAATTCAAGCATAGCAAGAATTATCATAACTTATACTTACAAAATTTCATGTACATCATTAAACAAGTTTTAGCAAGAATTCACACAAAATAAGCATGCTAGAACACCATATATACAAGAGAATTCACAAAATATCAAGAAATTGTGAATTAAACATCCCTACCTCCAAAATGGTGAAAACCCCCAATTTGAACCCTAGATTTCAAAATCCCTAGGGTGCACCAAAGCTAAAATTGCTTATACCTATGTGAAGATCTCGCTGACCTTTTCGTTTTGCCGCAAACGGCACCTAAAAATTCTCAAGAGTTGAAAATTAATCAAACTTTGAAGTTTTATGGGAAAAGAAAAGAAAAATGGAAAGAAATGAGGGAGAGAATGAGAGTGCCGGGGAGAGAGAATAGTTTAAGGCAAAAATGGGCCATACAATGTATTAGTGAAAAGTGGGTCCCACCACTAAAAAAAACTTTTGACTATTCCTTTTTCTTTTCTGCCACGCACTTATAATACACATAAACACCATAATAAAACTATATGAAACACATTACAATAAAGTGAATGAAATACAAATGAACCCCACCAAAACTCCCGTACATGACTATGCCGGTGGCGAGGCCCACACATGACTTTTCGGCCCTAAAAACAAAAAAATGCCAAAATGGTAACCATTGCATTTTTAAGAGTCATGAACTCAATGGAATGTTCCAACCAACTCTCAAACACATCCGGCACACCCCACGGTGTCTGACACGCAAAACGTGAAAAGAAGAAAATGCCCTTACGAAAATAAAAAATTCTGAAAAATGAAAAATGACAAAAATTAAAAACATTATAAAAGCAGCCCATGCTTCCTCACTCAAATTGGTGTGCCCATCAAGAGTGATCTTGCACACTCGAACCGAATACTGGTTATAGACTCATAAAGAGAACTTAATGTCATCATCTTCATTGTAAAATTAGTAGGTGAGTCTATCAAGAGTAATTGTGTATACCCCATTCGAAAATTCAATCTATATAATTCATTAAGAGATTCAAAGTCTCAACCTTCTCATAGGTTAGGCAGTGAATCTATCAAGAGTAATCATGTACACCCCAATCAAAAGTCGATCTATGGATATAGATCAAAATCTCAACCTCCTTAATTATAGGATTGAGCACCCACATCACATCATAGAGAAATGAACATTGATGTGCACACACAAGTTATTTTGTTACTTGTTATTCCATTAAACCCAGGAGAGATATAGCTGGGTTGGGTTACTATAACATAACAACATGATAGAGTTCGTTATCGTTACTATGCTTGAACTTTATCCATTATCATTACTGTGTTTGAACTTTAGACTCTGTTTGTTTTCTTTTTAGCTGCTTTTCTTTTTATCCATCTAAGCTTTATCCATTATCTGTTTTGTTTGTTTACGATCGATGTTGGTTTAATTCTCTTTGTTTTATGCAAATTTTGTTGATGGGTTATGTTTTTAAATTTTGATTATTGTTTGATTACTTCTGTGTAAAATTTTAATCTGGACTAGTACAATTTTTCTTGGAAGCCAAGCATACCATATATCCAGATTAGTACAATTTTTCTTGGAAGCCAAACATACCATATATTTTCTTGTTAAATAAAATGTTTATCGAATCACTTGATCCGAGACTAAAATCATCAATCCTTTACTAAACGCCAAAATAAATGAGCACTGCCTTTTTATCAAATCACTTGGTATATAGTTTTAATTAGACCAAAGGTGTATCATTTCCTCCTTACATTTTTTTGGTTTTTTTTTTTTTTCACACGGATAAACTCAAAGCATAAAATTCTTTTTTTTTTTTCTTTTTTTTTCTTTTTTTTTTTTTTTGTTTTAACTATATGTTTTTCTGTTATTTGATAATAATAGTAATAGTAATAAATTATTCTTAAAATACTGAATCAATTAGGTTTATATAGATATTACCACAAGTGAAATATTGATTTGAAAACCATTAATAATAAAGTGATAAAAATTGATGTGTATTTTTTTTCCTTTTATCCTAATAATCATAAAGTGGTAGAAACATTTTAAAAATTGATTTTCAAGTAATATTTTTATTTATTCTCCAAAATAAAGTCACACAGAGAGATTTTGCATTATCATATTGAAACTATTTGTTTAAAATTTGAACATCACTCGTTATTTGTTTATCGATAACACTAGTGATATATTTTAAAATATAAAAGGCATTAGTATAGATTAAAAAGTAGTTGTTACATAAGTCATACGGTATATCAGGTTTTACAGCTAGTAGTAGCATATACAAACATATTACTCATATATATATAAATGCATGCCTTTTGCCGAAACGTGTCGCACGAGCCATTATCTCCGTGTTGCCTCTATATATAAACCTCATTTCTTCCACACTTTTTTTTTTTTTTCCTTTTTCTATTTTTTTTTTTTGCAAATTTTATCTTCTGAATCCACCAACAACATGTTTTGCGGAAACGTGGGCCCAACAAATAACTAATGGTGGTTGTGATCACACACATAAGAAAAATGCACTCACAAAATAATAAATAGGAGAAAACACACACACATACAAAAAGAAGACAAGGATTTACAAGGTTCGACATGCCTACGTCCACGGGAGCTCAAGATCAATGTATTAATATCAAAACCCAAAGGGTTACAAAAGGCCCACAAATGAGAAAATATATACTATTTTCTCCAAAATCTCTTTACTCACTCAAATTCTCTCTTCTTGATCCGAATTGATTTTCACTTGGATGCTATTCGGATGTTTTGAACCTATGAGAAACAAGGGCTATTTATAACTAACAAATCTCCCCTTTGCAAATGTAAGCAATGACATATGCAAAGCCTAATGATATAAGTAATGACATATGCAAAAGCTTAATGATGTAAGCAATGGCATAATTTTGAGCCAACTCCAAATCCAATTTTGTAACTCTAATTTGTCAACAATTTCCACCTTGACGGAAAAATTTTGTACATCTTTTCAAAATGTAGTCTTCCAAACAAACATGATCTTGAACTGCCTCCAATTGCGCCCAAATGCGCTCATACTCGCAGGATGTTAATCAAGTCTAAACAATGCTCAAACTTGATCTTTGGTTCAACCTTTGTCAGCATATCTTTGGGATTATCCACAATCCAAATCTTCTGAAGGAGGATATCACCTTCATCCAAAATCTCATGAACAAAATGGAAACGGACATCGATGTGTTTCGTACGTGAATAATGAACCTGGTTCTTTGCAAAATAAATAGCACTTTGACTGTCGCAATAGATATGCTCCTGAATAATCCCCAAGTCCTCAATCAACTCATGTAGCCATACAGCTTCCTTAATGGCCTCTATCACTGCCATGTACTATGTCTCTGTAGTAGATAAAGCAACTATAGGCTGTAATGTCGACCTCTAACTCACCGGTCCTCTAGCAAGTGTGAACATATAACCTACAGTTGATCGACGTTTATCTAAATCACCAACGTAGTCTGAATCTGTAACGATCCGAACCCGAGGGTCCGGACCTTCAACCGGGTCCTTAACCGAACCCGAGGACACCTAAGTCAACATCCCCAATCTAGGTCAACACATCATCATTTAGTCTTAATTTATACGTCAAGGAGATTCAGAACAACTTTCCCAAGGCTAGGAACTACATATACCAATGAGAGAAGAAGAGTACACCAAGCAGCACCATTTCGGTCGACCGAAATGGGGATCCAGTCAGCCGAAATGGCCTCTGATGCTGCCCCAGAATCAGTCGACCAAAACCCACTTTTCGATCGGTCGAAATGAGAGATCCCGAGAGCATGCAAAGCGTCGGTCGACCGGAGTGCCGTTTCGGTTCACCAAAATGGCTCTGATGAGTCCTGACCTAATGCTGAACAGCCACACTTTGTAGAAATTAAGTTTAATTGCATTTGGAACTCCAAAAATGATCGAAATCTGTTTTAACAAGTGATAACATAACATTCCACATTCCACTCAATTAAAATACAAGTCTTACATGCCCAATACATGGATACATAAAATACAAGGCACCTCCAAGGCGTCACATCTGACCTAGTTAACTCAACTAGACTCCCTTCTAGACTATACTAATACCACGAACCACTAGGCGGCTCCTAGGCGTCCAGTTTTCGCAAACACGTTTCAAATTCATTTCCCAAAACATATTTCATTTGTTTTAAAATACTTTTCCCTTTTTCCCTTTCCCAATGGATACATAAATGCTTCATGCTTCTGAGCACAATTCAATTATTGAATTTCATACATGCTTTCCATAATAATTTCAAAATGCGTAATTCATACTTTCACTCAACATTGATTTAACATAGTAAACGTACAAGGCACAAAATTTATTTCATATAGGCATGCTTATACATAAAACATCAACTAACACATAATCACATTTCTCTTATACATCATTTAAGCATGTTTTCTCCTCAATTAATAATTAACACATAACAACATATCACATGTATAACAATTAAGTTACCTTTGCAAGAATCCATAAAATTTAGGCATGCTTTACAACAATTAAAGTAACATAATTCACAAAAATTTAAGAGAATGTGAATTAGAAACCCCTACCTCAAATTTGTAGAAAAACTCTCAAATGGGTTCAAAATTTTGAAATCCTAATGGAGGCCAAAATGAATTTGCTTACATGGACTTGAAGATCTCACCGAGCTCTTCAATTTGCCGCAAATGGCATCTAAAAATTCTCACCGATTGAAAAGCAATTGTAGTTTGAAATTTGAGAAGAAAAAGAAAGATAAAAAAGAAGGAAATGAGAGAGAGCCGGGAGAAGAAAGAGATAATGAGGCCAAAGTGTGGCCTCTTGGCCACAAATTAAAAGATTTTGTGGTAGTGGGTCCCACCACCAAAGATTTTTCTTTTTGACTTTTCTTTTCTTTTCCTTCCCATCACACACATATAATTGCATATAAACTATACAAATTCCATTTAAAACACACTCAAATAAATTAAATGAAATGCAAGTGGAACCAACCGATACCTCCGTACCTAACAATTTCGGTAGCGGGTCCCACACGTGACCGTTAAGCCCGAAAAATGGTAAAATGCAAAAATGACAACCCTTACATTTTCAAATAGTCCTAAACTCGATGAAATGCCCCAATCAACTCTCAAATACACCCAGCACATTCCACGGTGTCCGGTACGCAAAACGTTAAAAGACGAAAATACCCTCAAAAATTAAAAAATTCCAAAAAATGGAAAATGATAAAAATCGAAAACATTACAGAATCCATATATCCAACCAAAAGCTGACCAAGTCTATCATCCCACTCTTACTTCAAACCAACATCCATGGTACCATGGATGTATCGTAGAATCCATTTCACTGCCTGCCAATGACCTTTTCCTGGGTCATGTATATACCTGTTCACCATAGTAACGGCCTGTGAAATGTCGGGTCTCGTACACACTATTACATACATCAAACTTCCAAATGCGCTTGCATACGGTACATGAGCCATGTGCGCACACTCTTCATTTGTGTTTGGAGATAATGAATCATTAATCTTGAAATTAGGGGTCAAAGGGGTACTTATAGGTTTAATATTCGTGTCCATACTAAACCGATGTAGCATCTTCTTCAAATATTGCTTCTGAGACAAACAAACTGTGCCCTTTATTCTATCTCTGCTAATGTCCATCCCAAGTATCTTCTTAGCTTCACCAAGATCCTTCATTTCGAACTTAGTACTTAACTAAAACTTCAACTTATCAATTTCAACTTTGTTTTTAGATGCAATCAACATATCATCAACATATAAGAGCAAATATACAAAGGATTCATCACGAAACTTACGAAAATACACACAGTAATGAAAATGGCTTCTTGTGTATTGTTGGCCTTTCATGAACTGATCAAATCGTTTGTACCACTGCCTTGGACTTTGTTTCAAACCATACAACAACTTCTTCAGTTTGCAAACTCAATTTTTCTTTTCAGCAACCTTGAATCTATTTGGCTGAGATATATAGATCTTCTCCTCCAAATCTCCATGTAAGAAGGCAGTTTTGACGTCGAGTTGAGCTAACTCAAGATCAAACTGTGCAACCAAATCTAGTAAAATCCGAATGGAATACTGTTTTACAATATGTGAAAATACCTCATTATAATCAATCCCTTCCTTTTACGGATAGCCTTTTGCCACCAATGTAACCTTGAATCTCACACTGTCTTGCCCTGAAAAGCCTTCCTTCTTGGTGTATACCCACTTGCACCCAATCACCTTCTTTTCTTTTGGAAGCTGGACCAACTCCCAAATTTGATTCGTATGAAGAGATTACATCTCCTCGTTCATTGCTTTCTTCAAATCTACACTTTCTGAACTTCTGACAGCTTCTTTATAGGTAGATGGAATGTCATCATGAACTATGGGTAGTGCGTATGCCACCACATCAGTAAACTATGCAGGTTTCTTTATTTCTCTTTTTGATCGATCAACTGCAATAGAATATGGTTGCCGTGGAGACTCTTGGGTAGGAGTCTCCTTCTCATCTGCACCTGTTTCCTTATCATCTGAGTTACTGACAGGCCTAGCTGGAACAATTGGAGCCTTAAGCTCCACCTGCTGCAAAACTTATTTGGTTTTATTCTTTGTAGGAGAACCTTTCAGCATAGAAGACTCATCGAATGTAACATCCTTGATGTTAATAATTTTCTTCAACTCGAGGCACTAAAGTTTATACCCCTTCACACCTTCACTATAGCCTAAGAATGTGGTTTTCTTGGCTCTAGGATCCAACTTACTCTCTTTAACATGAAAGTAGACAGTACGACCAAATATTTACAGAAAATCATAATCTGTAGCAGGTTTCCCAGACCATACCTCCATGGGCGTTTTGCCCTCATTCACAGTTGCAGGCAACTTGTTGATGAGATAGCATACGTATGTCACTGCCTCAGCCTAAAACGTTTTGCCCAATCAAACATTGGAAAACATACATCTAAAATTTTCTAACAAGGTTCGATTCATACATTTTGCCACCCCATGCTGTTGTAGCGTGTCTTTGACTGTAAAGTGTCGAACAATACCCTCATCTTGGCATACTTGCAAGAATGGGTCCGATGTATTCACCAATATTATTAGGTCTGAGTCTTTTGATTTTTCTGCTAATCTGGGTCACCATTATCTTCTTCCATTTCAAGAACACTTTTAAGACTTCATTTTTATGTTTCATGATGTACACCAATACTCGTCTAAAGAAGTCATCAACAAATAAGACAAACCAATGCCTACCTCCCAAAGATGCAACTCTGGTAGGTCTCTAAACATCTGTGTGAATATAGTCAAGTATTCCCTTCGTGCGGTGTACTGTTGTGCCAAACTTGACTCTTGTCTACTTGCCCAGAGCACAATGTTCATAATATCCAAACTTGCAGGTCTTAGCACCTTTCAATAGACCCTGCTTCACTAGTCCATGCAAAACCTTCTCACCTGCATGTCCCAAGCGTACGTGTCACAATCTAGTAGAATATGATGCATCTACCTCTGAACTATCTACAACAGCTATTGTGCCTGTAAGTATATTTTCAAGGAGAAAATACAAGTTACTCTTCCTCGTACCCTACAACTAGAGCTCTATAGGTCACCTCTATACCATCGCCTTTCAACGTGATTTCATAACCTTTTGCTGCCAATAATTCAAGTGAGATGAGATTTTTCTTCAAATCCGGTACATACCGAACATTTTTGAGAACTCTGACTGTTCATTTTGCAACTTCAAATGGATCTTTCCTATCCCCCTTATTTGACAGGCATGATTATTGCCTATAAAAATAACTCCATCATCTAGCTCCTGAAAACTGGAGAACCACTCTCGGTTGGGACACATGTTATAAGAACAACCCGAATCCAAGATCCATTCATGATAACTCGATCCAACTGATATAGTCAAAACAAACTCTGTAGCTTCATCGTCATTACTAACAATGTCGGCGGCAATCTTCTTGTCATCCCTATTTTTCAACTTAAGACAGTCCTTCTTCCAATGCCCTTTATTGTGAGAAAAGGCACATTCATCTTTGACAAGATTTTTCCTACCCGAAGTTAATGCTCCTCTTAATCTGGATTGAGTTCTTCCACGGCTACTAGACTTTTTTCTAATCTGTTCTACCATGTACTATTAGGGCCTGTTTGGTTGGTGTTTTACTTTGGTGTTTTTGTTGTAGGGCTTCATTTCAGGGCCAAAAACATGTTTGGTAGCACTTGTTTTGTTTTAAACAGTAAAAAACATTGTTTTAAACAGTACCAAATTTTGGCCCAAAAGTGAAACACCAAATTGGTGTTTTTTGTTGTTTCAACACTGTAGCCCAATAAAAAACACTGTAGCGGATGAAACAACCGGCCCAATTTGTTTCAGCTATATAACAATTTAGGTCATTTTTGCACAAATTTTCTCTCTCCTCTCTGTGTGATTCAAGGGCGACTTCCAATCGCCTCCATCTCTATTCTCGTTCTCTACTCTGAACTTGCCTAAATCTACAAGAATCTGAACATCCAAGGCCTTTAAACACCCAAGATGGAAGACTCTCAGTCAATGAATTCCAACTAATAGAGAGAAAAGAGAGAGTTGCAGAGTGATGCAGGCCTTCATCCTTCAATTCCATCGATGAGCTTACCCAACGCCGGAATACGCAAGTCATGAGTTGGGCTTAACGGCGGCGGTGGCAATAGTTGTTCGACGAGGGTGACGATGAGTGCTCTCGCTCGATTGATTCTCTCTGTCAGGTCTTGATCTATCCCACGGCAGCGCACAAAATTGGAGCCATCAGTTTGACGAAACTTCAAACTACAAGACCAGATTCTGTCCAGCGAGCCCCAAATCCGGTGAAGCCCAGTTCAGATCGACGGACCCCAAGCACGAACAGTTCCCGCGACCAAGAAGAAGAGAATGAGGTTTCCACAGATTGAGAGGAATCGTAGAGAATCGCAAAGAAGAGAATAAATATATATATTTACATATATATATATATATTTGTGTGTCCAAACATGTTTTACTGTTTTTGTTTTTGACATATCTACGTCAAAGTATAGTTCCCAAACGTATTTTCGAATTTGTTCAAAAACACCCTACAACAAAAACATTGTTTCTGTTTTAGCCAAAAACAAAACGCATACCAAACGGGCCCTAAGCCTATTGGCTATGTGATGATCCGAAATACATTGGTTGGTTATTAGTGGTAAATTAAGTAATGCCGAAGGCATTTCAAAATCCTTCCCCACCAACCCAAAGAAAAAATTTATATTCTTAGAATCTGTTTGGTTACACAGAAACTAGTGGTGAAAAATAAAAATAAAAACAAATGAAGTGAAGTAAAATTTTAGTTTCCGACATAAATTTAGTTTGCATGAAAATTTTACAAGAAAATTTTGTAAAATTATTGTTTTATGATTTTAATAACATGTAATTTACCATAAAAAAAGGCAATATTTGTAAGTCGACAAAATTTTCTTGTGAAATTAGGTGGTTAGGAAAAATAATTTTTCTCAAAATTTTCCATTTCATAC
>JAOTQH010031366.1:0-17950 GCA_025631255.1 Cornus kousa | reverse complement strand
TGATAAGCCTTTATAATTCAATTACCTACTTCTCCTTTAAATATAATTTGATTGGAAATAAGTAAAAGAGAAAGAGATGTTTACGAATTTTTTTTTTTAAGAGTTTCAACGTGATTCAATTACATTATATTAGGAGGAGAAATCGGCAATTGAGGTTGGAAGACCTATCATTTCTATTTCAGATATCCACATTAAATTGGGGAGTATTATTGTGGTAAACTGCACGGATTGCATGTCTCTACGACTATGTGAATATTATTTGCTTTACATATTTTATATGTTTATGATTTTTAAAATGTCTAAGAGATATTTACCTTATTAGCCATTTCTCTTATTCAGGAAGTAATGTGAGACGCCACAACAGATCAAACCAATGACGCTAGCTTAATATACAAACACCTATCATTGTAAGAAATTCTGATAAAATTATCTCAATCAAAAGTTAGATAAAAATGGATACTGATATTTGACAAAGAATGAGGGCGAAAAATGATTAATTCTTACAATTGATCGAGACGGAGGACAGTGGAGAAAGTGAGTTAAGGAATATAATTTAAGGGTCTGTTTAATTCTCCTTTTATTTTTGGTATTTTTATTTTTGTTGGGTGTTATAGCAGTAAATACTAAAAAAAATATATATATATGCTTAGTAAAAACTGTTTTGTTTTGTTTTATAGTATTTTTATTTATTTATTATTATTATTATTTTTGACAAAACTCTTAAATGATATTCTTTTATCTAACTATTATATTTTTCAAACTTACAACATTTTTTAACCATATATGTTTTCATTTTTTTTTTTCAAAAATCTTTGTAATAAATGGGCGTTACCAAATATGCTTTCGATTACTATTCAAAACACTCTATAACAAAATACTTGTTTTGTTTTGGTTAAAACAAAACACCTACCAAATCGGCCCTAATACAATTGGTTAGAAGGGATGTACAAGACATCCCTAGAAAATAGATGGTGTATTTTTTTCTTTTTGTTCGATTGTATAGAAGAGAAGAAAATAAACTCATAATTTACCATATTCGTTAAAGAAATAAGGAAATAGAAAGTTTTAATTAATTTTACCATTATATCTAATAATATTTATAATATTATAATTTACAGAGAATAGTACTATAATTTAACAATTGTATAATTTATGATAGTATTTAATTTAAAACTTATATGATAGTTCATTTGTATTCCCTCTTTGTATCATATCTACCGAATAAAGAAAGTTCGTTCATTCCTTTCTATTTTCTCTCCACGCATCTTTCTTACTTCTCACTGAATACATCATAAAGGATTAACAAATCTAAAGTACAAAACTAAAAGACGCATATAAGATTAATATTTAAGCTTATTGAAGGGCACAAAATGAGACTAGCACAATGTAGGACACAAGATATTTGAAAAAAAATTCCTTCTATTAATTAAGAAGTCCAGATTTAAGTTTTTATAAGAATATAATGATTTTGTGAGTTTTTTGTCATGATAAAAATAAAAATAATCAAAAGGAACATGCTTCATACCCAAGCATTACCTTCTAAATATTTATATTAGATATACGTGTAACCAAACAATTCTACTTTCAAATGCCTGTGTATACCAGAACATAGATCAATCTTGGAGAAGTATGTGACTCACCTTAACTGATCAAAAATCACACACACAAACAGTCGATGATCATGAATCAAGATGCATGTACTTTTGTACACTTGACCAGTGTAATTTAAATTAAAGACGTATGAGAAATAAGTTATATGGGGATGTAACAATCATGTACATTTTTACGTTGAAGACATAATACCCGTGCAACATATTACTTTGAAATAGAGCAATGTAACATCATTAGATTAAGCGCGCATACAATCCTTTTATATGGTGTTGCATTTTTTAATTTAGTTAGACAAGACGGTATTATATAATTTAGATCCAAATATGTACGCTTTGGATCCTAATTACTACATCACTTGAAACATTTCCTCCATATATTTAATATTTTTAAATTATTCAAATTTTATGCGGAATTAAAAAATTATAGTTGTCTTATTTTTATCAAATTCTAATTTTTAAGTTTGTCAAATATTTTATACAGAGAATTCCAACTCAACTTCCAAAACCGTGATGATAAAGGACCCAAATCCTCTATGATTTGTTCTGTAGTGAGTAGTAGACACAAACAACACACTAAATCGAGTATATGCCCAGGGGGCACTCTCCCCGACCTGGCCCCAGCCACTCTACATATAGATTTTTTTATTTTTTTTATATATATATTTTATATGTATATATATGAATTTTTTTTTATATATAATGCCTCTCTAAAATTATATCTTATTTTTCTATTTTTTCCTAATTTATTCTTCAAATTTCTTTACAAAAAAGTTAATTTTCCTTGTTAAATTAAATTTTATTTTTTTTTCCTTTTTAAGTTGTCATTTTTTTTACTTCTTTTTTTCTTTTTTCTTTTTTTCCTTCTACTCCTTTAAATAATTTTTTTCTTAACAATGTGCTCTCTAAAATATTTTTATTTACGGACATGTATATGAAGTGTTGGACGAGTGTCGGACCGATACGAGTATGGTCTTTTGTAGAAGTGTCCGTACTTCATAGAATGAGACAAATTCAGTATGTTGCTAAATGGAATAGAGAGCATATAAAGGCATTGATTTTATTTTTTTAATGTTATGTTACAAATTTTACTTCTGATTTTATTAATAAGCCACTCACTTCTATTTATTAAAGACTGGATGGTATATAGAGGCGGATCTAGTATATACCCGGGGGCACTTCTCTCTGGCCTGGCCCCTCCCACTCTACATATAAATTTTTTTAATATATTTTATATGTATATATATGGAATTTTTTTTTATATAATGCCCCTCTAAAATTATTAATTTTTAAAATTATCTCTTATTTTTCTATTTTTTTCTAATTTATTCTTCAAATTTCTTTACAAAAAAGTTAATTTTCCTTGTTAAATTAAATTTTAATTTTTTCCTTTTTAAGTTGTCATTTTTTTTACTTCTTTTTTTCTTTTTTCTTATTTCTTATTTCCTTTTTCCTTCTACTACTTTAAATAATTTTTTTTTTCTTTTTTTCTTTTTTTCTTAACAATGTGCTCTCTAAACTAAAATCCCCTGATATACAAATTAAAAACTTGAATTGCCCAACAAAATAGAGTAGAATTTTATTCAATTCCGTTCCAAACCCGCCCGCGTGCGTGGTGTTTTGGTAATTTGGTTGACAAATTTGGGTTTAGGTGACCAATCCGAGTCGGGGTAAAACTCCCTAGTCCCTAGTGAGTGCCGTCCTACGACAACTTGACAGCCTACGACAAACAAACGACAAACACACCATCTATTTATTTTATTCAATTTTGGAATATTTCCTTTCAAAAAATACTAAAATAATTAAAGGGTATTTTCGGGAATCCACTGGGAATGTAACAACATTCATTAGTAGGAGGTACAAAAGTTGCGTACCAGTCAATACTACTAATTATCGTATGGCCCTGGTGACGTGGAAAAAAGAAGAGTGGGTAACATTAACAAGAAGCAGTGAGACAACAACAACAGCAATATAGAGAGAGAAAGTGTGTGCTTATATACTATATAGAGAGAGAAAGTGTAGAGGAGAGAGAGAAACAAGGGGGGTGGGGGGAGGGAGGGGGCAGCACAGAAGAAGGAGAAGAAGCTGGCTGGGGCATGGAAGGGCTGGCCATGTTGAGGCAGCTCATCGGACAAGTTCAGGAGCTCTTGGAACTCTACGGTTCTTCACCTTATCACCACCATCTTCAACCACTTCAACTACCAGCACCACCACCACCGCCACCACAGCACCACCACAGGTCTCTATTTCTCTCTCTCTCTCTCTATATGATGTTATATAGATCTCTGTGATTGTTTATGCTTCATTTGGAGTTGGGTTTTTGCTCTGAGCTAACATTTTCCTTGTTTCTTCAATTGGGTTCTCTGAGCTAACATTTTCCTTGTTTCTTCAATTGGGTTCTTCTAGTTATGGCGCCTTAGGTTTTCTAATTGGTTTGATTGACTGTTTTTGCTTCAATTGGAGATGGGTTTTTAGTCTGAGCTAACATTTTCCTTGTTTCATGAATTGGGTTCTTCTAGTTATGCGCCTTAGGTTTTCTAATTGATTTGATTGATTGTTTGTTTGCGCTTTCCATTTTTGGTGTGATGTTTCGTTTGAATTTGTGTGGTGCAATGTAGAGCCGACCCTAATTTAACAATCTCTCTCTCTTTATTTATCTACATACTGTTTTTGTGATGATACTAATTGTTCACATTTGATTTTTTAAGCTGAATTTGTTTCGTAATTGCATTTCCGGACAAATTCATCATTTATGTGATTAATTTTGTTGAATTTGAGCTTAATTCTATCTTGGTCTTGAAATATTGTCGTCTTATTGATAAATTTGTTTTGGTGTACCTCATTTCTTCTTATTACCCTTTTTTTTGTTTATTATATGGTATTATTATTCTTATATTTTTATTAGATTAAATTTGTTTCTATTATATACTTATTTATTTTTCTGTTTCTAGAAGCATTTATAGTTGATCTGGTGGTTGTTCTCCTTTATTTGTAAGCACTCACCTACTTTTAGTTTGATGGAGATTTGCCTTTCTCTGTAAGCACAGTCCAGACTCTGTGTGTTAATTGCTTTAAACCCCTCTCAAGTCTCAAGTCTCAAGTCTCAAGTCTCACCCACCTGTGCTTACGAAAGGTTATATTATTAGGAGAACTATTGAAACGAAATAGAGCTTTGAACTAAAGGTGGGTGCTCAATTTGGGCTGTGTAAAATACTGTTTGAACTTTTCATTGTTTCTGAAAATTTCTGTGTATGCATTGGGTTTGGAGTGAGTTGTCCTATAGATTTCATGTAAAAAATGAATGACGTTTCTGCATATACATGCCACCCTTTCTGCTTAGATGGTTTCCTGAGAGGTGATTTGATCATGTGCAATCGTGCGGATCCCAGAGGAGGTAAGGGAAAGCTCTGTAGTTATATTTGACATCCATATCTTACTCATCTAGATTAAGCTTGCTCTAGCATCGTTTCCATCTCATAGTTCGGAGCATATTGGGCACATATATACTTGCAACACATTCACTGTGTCACATCCTCTGAATGCATGGAAATAATTGGAATAGTTTTTATTTATTTATTTTTATTTTATTATTATTATTTTTAACGTAGGTAGAGTTAGTAAGGAAGGAAAAGGCTTGATTGTTGTTGTAGTTTGTTTGTTTTTGAGTTATAATAGGAAAATGAGTGGTTAATCTCTATCTAAGCCTGATTCTGCACTTTTAGGAGGAGCTCATGCTGTTAGGTAACTAATTCACACAGATACTTGTCTCTATCAGCAAAGCTCCCTTCCTGCTTTACATAATCCAACTGATCAGAAATTTTAAAAATTAATTTTCATTTTTTTGGGCGTGTACATGTCTTGGTCTCTGTATTGGTTTTGCATCATAATTTTTCATGGCCCAGAGTATGAGTTTGAATCCATTTAGAATGCTTTTTAAAGCCTCTTGGCTTACCGTGATTCATACCAAAAGTTATCCCTACTTAAGCCCCATATTCCTCTGATATAGGCAGAATTTTTCACAGATCAAATTCAAGTACATAGAAAACATTGCAGCAGCATGGATCACCATACTGAACATAGAGAATAGTCTCTGCGATGCATGTTTCACAGCTAGATTATTTTACTGTGGTTCTGATAGGTTTTGTTTGAGCTCATGAAGATGCCAGATGTGGCAAAAGATGTTACATGGTTAAAATTGGTATATGTTACCACCACTTCCCCTTAAGAAAAAGAAAAAAAGAATAATGACCTTTTGTCCAAGCCATAGTAAATACAAATGGGATTGCTATAAATTTGGCAAAAACCTATAAAGGAAGAAAGTTTTAAAAAATATGAGTTGTAAAGAACGAAGTTAAAAAAATAACAATGATGTTAAGTATTGAACATGGGCGTCAATCTCTATTCTAATTTAGGTAAAATAAATGAGAAAAGAACTGAAGGGTTTTTGGTAAAAAGATTAAATTAGATTAAGGTGGAAAAGTTATTTTGAAAAGCTGTTGAATGAAATCTTTTGGAAGTTTATGTTTAGAAGAATATTGTTTTTTGGGGAGGTAAGAGATACAAAGTTTTTCATAGCATTAGTGTATGCAAGGTGACAAACACATTGAACAATATGAAAAAAATAGTAAGTTTTTTAATCTAGATGGTCTTTCCTACTTAGATATGGTAGTGTTTAGAGAATGATGACATTTCTCAGTTAACAAAATTGTTTAATAAGACCATAATAGATCAAAACTAATGTATTATGGAATAGCATGACCAATTTATTAAAAGAATATCAAAAGATGTAACGGACCATTATTTTAAAGAAAGAAAGTGGTGGGATGTGGTTGTCCAAGCCATAGTAAATACAAATGGGATTGCTATAAATTTGGCAAAAACCTAAAAAGGAAGAAAGTTATAAAAAATATGAGCTGTAATGAATGAAGTTAAAAAAATAACAATGATCTTAAGTATTGAACATGCGCGGCAATCTCTATTCTAAATTAGGTAAAATAAATGAGAAAAGAACAAAAGGATTTTTGGTAAAAAGATTAAATTAGATTAAGGTGGAAAAGTTATTTTGAAAAGCTGTTGAATGAAATTCTTTTGGAATCCTATGTTTAGAAGAATATTGTTATTTGGGGAGGCAAGAGATACAAAGTTTTTCATAGCATTAGTGTATACAGGGTGACAAATGCATTGAACAACACGAAAAAAAGAAGAAGGTTTTTAGTCTAGATGGTGTTTCCTACTTGGATATGGTACTATATAGAGAATGATGACATTTCTTAGTTAGCAAAATTGTTTAATAATTCCATAATAAGTTAATAACTAATAAAATGCCTAGAATATATCTTAGTACCTGTTTATTTTGATAAGTAAGAATATTTTAGTGCCTATGTATAGAAATTTGGAGATACTCAATTTTGTACATATTTATGAAACTTTGGGAGAGAATGATTGGACAATGACTAAGATATGAAATAGTAGTGTCCATAAAACAATTAGATTTATACCAAGGAAGCTAACAATGAAAGTTATTTGTGGACACGACACGACATTGAGATGCCAATATGTTAAATCCTAAAAAGGTAGGAGACCTGCATGATTGTATGTAAATAAAAACTTTTATTTTTATACACCTATTGGGTAAGTCAATTATATGACTAACTAATTTTTTATTTCTATAATAATATATATATATATATATATATTTGATAAGTAAGAAGTGCATTGAAAGTGCTCAAAAGGGGAACGCATCCCAAGAGAACAACACAAGGCAAAAAAAAGGCCTCTAAGCCTTCAAAGAGGCCAAGAAAACAACAATATCCTCTAAAGATCTATAATCTCTACCTGTAACCTAACAAAAAAGAGTGGAAATAATAGAGAACCTAAGAAAAGAAATAGGCCTCTCTTTGCCCTCACAATATCTTCTATTCCTCTCTAGCTAGATGCACAGATGCACCACCACAGACAAAGAGGCGTAGCCCTCCAAGCATCATGAATATAGCCCCCCACTGAGCATCCTCTCCAAGCCTCAACCATCCCTCTAGAAGAACGAGGCATGACCCAATGGATCCCAAACAAACTAAGCATCAAGTCCCAACAATCCTTGGCCATGGTGCAATGCAAAAGAAGATGATCCACTGTCTCCTCATCCTGTAGACACATGTAGCACTGATTGACCACCACCTGATTTCTCCTTATCAAATTGTCTTGGGTCAAAATCTTACCCAAAACAGAGGTCTAAGCGAAGAAGGCCACCTTGAGAGGAGCTTTAGAGCGCCAAACAGACCTCCACGGGACGGACCCTCCAGGATCCACTGTAAGACACCTGAAGAAGGAATGAACATCAAAGCAACCCTGTGAATTTGGATTCTAAATCCAACAATCAGAGTCTCCAGCCATGATACCCTGTCGATGCAATGCCTACAACAAACGAGTGGCATCCTCAACCTCCCAATCCTGAAAAAGACGCTTGAATCGAACATCCCAAACCAATCTCCCGCTATCAAGATGATAATCATCAACCACCCTGGCGTGCCTATCCGTAGCAATCATGAAAAGTCGTGGGAAAGCGAGAGCAAGAGAAATATCCCCCACACCAAACATCCTCACAAAAACTGATCCTTCTGCCATCCCTGAGCCTAAACATGAATGGAAAAATGAGCCCATCCCTTCCTAATACACTTCCAGACCCCCACACCCCTCGGACCACGCACCTCAAGAGAGCACCACCCTCCTCTGTCTTCCCCATATCTACTCGCAATGACCCTCCGCCAAAGCCAATGCCTCTCCACCCCAAACCTTCACAACCATTTCCTAAGGAGAGTTTTATTGAAAGGCACCAATCTTCGAAGACCTAACCCACCATTTCGAATCAACCTGCACACTTGCTCCCACCAAACTAGGTGATACTTAAACTCCTCCCCTCTTCCCCCCATAGAAAGTTACGCTACAAATGCTCAATTCTCTCAGCGACAGAGAGGGGAATCTGGAAAAGCGAGATGAAATAAGTAGGAAGGCAAGAAAGGGTACTCTTAATCAGAGTGACCCACCCCCCCTTCTTCCAACCCGCCAGCCTCTTCTTAAACCTATCCACAATTGGATCCCAAACCCCCACATACCTCGAAGGGGCTCCCAGGGGGAGCCCTAAATAAGAGATAGAAAAAGAGCCAGTGCGACAACCAAGAATGCTAGCAAACATAGCGATCTTAGGAACCTCCCCAACTGGCACCAAAACACTCTTACCAGTATTTCTATACTAAGAGTTACATATTTAGAAGATGAAATTGTGCGAATATCATAAAGATTATTATATTATATATACTACTACTACTCCTACTTTGTCGTTCCAATTATATTTTTGTCCCATTCGAAAAGTGTTTTTACACCTCGACTTGTTGTGACCATGTGAATAATACCAATTTTTCTTAAAGAAAAAAAAGTGGACATTATGAGGTATGTTCAAATTTTTTCTAGAATTTTTGGATATGACTACTTTTAGATGTCTTTGTGCCATATAAAACCTGTGTTTGGAAGTGTCAGCCAAGTTTCCGAGAAGTGTTTGAAGTAATAAAATTTGCTCTTAAATTATGGACATGCCAAATGTGTCCAAGATTGTTCATGAAGTGTTAGTACCTAATACGTGTTTGACACGAACACGACACCTTTGTAGAAGTGTTGTACTTCTTAGCTTCCCCTTTCTTGCCGCCCCTCTCCCCTTGGGTTGAGGCTTCTTTACTTTCTTTTCCATTGGTACTGTTGCATGTCCTTGATTTGTTTGCACGTGTGTCAGCTAGTGTACCTATACGAATATATAGGGACTTGTCGCTGTATTCAAAGATGAGTGGATAGGTAAAGCTGTTAAAATGTTGGTTTCAGATTATTGATGTATTTTTTAGGACTACTAGCCTACTAGGCCTATCTTAGATTTACTAGATGTTTAGTATGAAAGTGGTCCTAGGTGCGAGCCCATGGTAGACGGATAAATTCTTGTACATATCCATGAAGTTCTGTGTTCTGCCCACCAGAAAACGAGGATTTGGGTTTCAAACAGTCAGATCCATAGCTACGCATCTGGACTCTTAAGTTAAATTGCCAACGTTATGCTGTTTGCTTCCTTTGTCCATGTCCAGAGCTCTATGCATCTGGACTTTTAAGTTAAATTGCCAATGTTATACTGTTTGCTTCCTTTGTACATGTGGAAGCCAAGTTATAACAGCGTATGATTGGAATCAGGATGAGGAAGTAATGGTAGCTGTATTTCCTGACAGTTTGACATGCATGTGCATATTTGGGATGTTTAGTAGTCATCTTATGGTCCATTCAGGACTTTTTGATGCCAAATAAATCTAGTACCACTGCGCTATGAGTGCTTTTCGTGTGATTAGGCTTTTTTGTTTATTTTAGGAATACCCTTGTATGTAGGATATCCTTTTCCAAGAGCATCTAATCCATCCAAGATAATATACACACATCAAATGTTCCTATCCATGACAAATTTTGGCCATAGCCTTCTGTCACATTAAGCCCCTTTTTTCCTATAAGTGTTTTGTATTTCCATGACATTTTCAAGTAAAATATATATTCTGAAAGATCATTTTTACAATCCTTGCATTTACACACATCCTACACCCACATAATGCCTCTCAAAGCTCTCAAAGCCTCTCCCACCCTTCAAAATCTCTCTCTCTCTCTCTAGAAAAATAATTCTCAATCACCTTTATCTACAGGAGAAAAGGAGGGGATTAGATGATGGCTCATTTTGTCCATGATGGAGCTTTCTGTTTACAAGGATCGTATGAATTTTGAAATAGCTATTTACATGGATTTCTGATACTGAAGTATAATTATCTAATTACAAGCTTGAAGGATTTAGTGATTTTGTAATTGCGATATGTGTATCGCTGTACCTTTTACAACAAGTGTAAGCAGCAAACTCAATGTTTTATGGGCATGCCACAAATGTCAGCTTTCTATCATGTACTGCTGACCCCCAAGAGAATGTGAGGTGATTAGATGGCAGCTTGTTTTGAGCATAATCAAGCTTTTTTCTATGCAAGGATATTGTGAATTATGCATTGGGAACATGATTGCTTTTTAATAGTGGAAGCTGAATGTGCAATTTTAATCATCAAGGATTTACTGATCTAGAAAACTTGGCAATTAAATTAGAAAGGTGGAGAAACGCGTTAGAACCAAAAGGTTTAAGGGTTAGTAGAACTAAAACTGAATATATGGAATGCAAATTTAGTCAAGAGTTGGATATTAATGAGGTAATGATTACATTTCAAAATCAAAAAATAATCCAAAGTGTACACTATTGGTATTTAGGGCCAGTAATATAAAAAGATGGTGAGACAGTTCCGTTTTTTGTGATAAATGAATGCCACATAAACTAAAAGAATTTTTTTTTATAGAATAGTTATTATGCCAACTATTTTATATGGCGTAGCGTTGGGCTTTAAAAAGAAGCAAGAACAACGCATCCATGTAGCGGAAATGAGGATGTTAAGATAGATGAGAGGAGTCACCAGAAGAGATAGGGTTACAAACCAAAATATGAGAAAAATTAGGTGTGGCACTTGTTAAGAGTGATAAGATTTGAGAGAGTACACTTAGGTGGTATGGACACATACATAGAAGACCTCTAGATGCACTGGTGAGAAGAGTAAGGTTTATTTGCATATAGGGTAGGAGGCGGAGAGGCACCTGAAATTAACATAGGATGAAATATGAAATCATTAGAAATGATTTTAAAAGATTAAATATTAGAGAGATGGTTGTAATAGAATAGAATGGAAAAAGAGAATTCATGTGGCCAACCCATTCGTATGGGAGTAAGGCAAGGATGATGATGAAGGATTTATTAATCTTTTAATTAGGAGATGGATATTGGATATGGGCTTACCTAGGAAAGTTAAAAAGATTCCTCATTGTACAGTAAACTTATTTAGATTTTAGCCTTTCTTATATATAATATTCTTTGTTTTATATCCTTAATGTTCATACTAAGAGAATTTGAGGAATGGTTCAGGGTGCAAGGAAGGGTGGGGTAGGACAGGGCGCTATGTAACTTCGATAGGCTGCCTGTAGTCAGTGTTGATTGTTTACATTTGGTGAAGTAGGGTGGGACCTGGTCACATACATGGGTTTCTATTTTGTCTACCCTTCTAGAGTTCTATCTAGACTTGCCTGCAGTGCCTGTATTCATGCTTCTGGTGGCTATAGCTGAACACAATTGTATTATTCTCACGTTTTTTTGGCACGGCTACGAACAACCTCAAAGGGTTACAACTTTTTAACTATCAAAATTTTTGTTCTTTATTTTGGATGCTAGTGATATACTTCTATCGGTTATTACTTTATAACTTTTTAACTATCAAAGTTTTTGTTCTTTATTTTGGATGCTAGTGATATACTTCTATCGGTTATTACTTTGTGTGGAGAAAAATGTCTGAATGTAAATTGGGCCAGTGCTCTTAATTTGGTCTTGATCTGAAAATCAAATTTATTGTTTTTGCAGGATTTTCTCTCAGTAGCTCAATCATCTTCATCTCTCTAGGCACTAGACAGCACAACTGAAGACAGCCTTGGCACATCATTTGCATTTGTGATTTCTTATCAGTAAAGTCATTGTAGTTCTGTAGAGTTTCCATCTTCATTTTTGTGGCTATGGTAAGTTTCTCTGTTTCTAGAACATCGCGTTCTTTCTTAAGTTGTGAGGATCCACATATTTCTGTAATAATTAAAGAAACTGTTCTCTTGGAAATACTCTGTTCATATATATATATATAGGTTTTTAAATTGATCAAAATTGTGATGTTATGTACACGTGTAAAATGAAAACTTCAACCATGGAAATGTGTTGAACCGTGGAACTTATGATCATCATTATCATCTTTGCCTTAATCTCACATGAATAATAGGGGTAGGCAAGCCACATTAATTCTCTTTTTCTATTCTTATCTATTACAAGCCATCTCTCCTACAATATTTAACCTTAATCATTTCTAATAATTTCATTCTATGTTAATTTCGGTTCCCCTATCTGTTTCCTACCTTCTATGCAAATTAGTATTCCTCTTCTTCCCGTCCTTTTATAGATCTTAATTTGTATATATCCATACCTCCTGGGTCTACTTTCTGTTATTTTAATCACTAATCGGCATCACTCCTAATTTCTCCCTCTTATTTTGGTTAGTAACCCTTATCTTCAAGTCACTCCCATCATCAATCTTAACATCCTCCTCATTTTCACCATATGTATATATTTTTTAAAGCCCAATACTCTGCACCGATAGTAACCTGATATATTTTAAAATTGTTGAATCTTTGATTGGTTAGTACAAATGCTTGGAGGTTGATTTGATTTTTTTTTTTTTTTTAGTTTGATGTAGACAAATGTATGGTTTATAGTTGCAAGCATGAAATTTTTGCCAAATTTTCGCTGTTTGTAGTGCACAATTCCCTGTGGGTCAGGATGGATATATATTTAGAGCTTTGCTGTTTATGAAATTGCTAGTTGTTGACCACCATCCACTCTAAAAGCTTAAGATGTTAGAGAGGGTGTAACTTTAATATTTAAATCCTTCAACACGCCCCCTCACGTCTGGCATTCTTTTTGGTCCAACACGTGTTTCAATTGTAATAATTAGGGTGATGGTGAGGTTCAAACACATGACTTGATAACATGTTGATGCACATCTACTCTAAAAGCTTAAGTTGTTTGATATGGTGTATCTTTAATATTTAAATCCTTCAACACTAGTAAATGTAGGTGAAAGAATTTCTTACAGTTTTTATTTTTTTATTTTTTGCGAATTTGTTACTGTTTTAGGCAACCAATGAAAATCTACCTCCAAATGTAGTAAAGCAATTTGCGAAGGAGTTGAAGAATCTTGATGAAACCCCTCCTGAGGGCATTAAAGTGGGAGTCAATGATGATGATTTTTCAACCATATATGCTGACATTGAAGGCCCGGGCATGTTCTTTTCTGTTTTAATTTCTTATATCCTTTAAGGTCATTTGAAGTTTCATAATGAAAGATCTCTGACCTTGCAGCTGGGACTCCGTACGCGAACGGTGTTTTCCGCATGAAGTTGATATTGTCTCGTGACTTTCCGCAGTCCCCTCCAAGAGGTTTGCCGGTTTACATAGTATAGAATCATTCTATTTTCACGAAGGCTCTGACTATTGCCTGTGCTTCTAGTTTCCAATTTTTTTAGTTTTGAAAGGCGCACTTTCAGATAATTTTTTTCTATGCTGAACAGGTAATCTATCTCTTTCTTTCACCCATCTTTATTTACACCTCTATACTTTATACTTACATGCTACTCAAAACACGGTTGACGTTATTGTTTGCCTGATCATTGGATATTAAATAAATAAATTAATGATCTGGTACGATCTTTCTTGCTCATTCCTTTATTTTTTTTCTTCGTAAGGTCAAAGGTGTGAGCTCATTAACTTCCCCTTACTCTGGTGGATATTGTTGGGTAGAGTTTTATTAAATGGTGGTCATTGGATACTAAATAGGTTAATTAATGGTCTGCTATGATCTTTCTTGCTTATTCATTTATTTTTCCTTTCTAAGGTGTGAGATTGTTAACTTACCCTTCCTCTCTGGTGGATATTGTTGGATAGAGTTCTATTAAATGGTGTAACATACTTTTTAAAGTTTTGCATTTGAGAAGAGTTTTTCATGGTCATGGAAATGAGATTGTTGGATTGATCTTGGTGCATGCACTTTATGGAGTGGTTTGCTCCATGAAATGTGTGATGCTTAGGCCATGGTTTGCAGTATCAGTCACGGTCGCGGTGTAATGGACTCAGACAAAGTCAGTGTAAACTGGCCGATACGGGTCGCGTATCGGACTTGAAAAAGGGTCGCATATCGGACGATACAGAGAACCATGGCTCATGCTGCTTTATTTTTCTTGAAAATTTTATTTTCAAATCTTGTTCTCTGTGGTGCATATATATTACTTTTAGTTTGTTGTTTGTTCTTTTTTTTTTTTTTGAATCTTTTGATCTTTATGGACATAGGTTACTTCGTGACTAAGATTTTCCACCCAAATATTGCAACCAATGGTGAGATATGTGTCAACACATTGAAAAAAGATTGGAACCCGAGTCTTGGCTTACGGCATGTTCTGATTGTAAGTTCCACCTCTGGTGTTTCTACTCTTCTCTCTTTTTCTTCTCCTCTAATGGGGATGGTGGTAGTTTTCTGAACCCAAATACCTGTATTGCATTCACCACTTGGTTTGCTTTGCGATCCAGTTATCTTTTTATTCAAGTTCTGCAATTTGAGGTAGTAAGTTGTTTGCACTGTTATCTTTTCATTGACTTGAGGTTATGTGAGTTCAGCTAATAAGGTGTTTGCACTGTGATGTTATCTTTTCACTGAACTGGGGTTTTGTGATTTCAGGTAGTAAGGTGTTTACTGATTGAACCATTCCGTGAATCAGCTCTGAATGAGCAGGCTGGCAAGATGTTGCTTGAAAATTATGAGGAGTATGCCAGGCATGCCAGGTGAGTCACATTCCTGCTGTTATCTGCTTGAGTCTTGAAGCTTTGCTGAGAACATGATATATCCATTTGAATATCCCATTTTGGTTATCGAGACAAGACCCCAACCCGGTTATTGGAAAACAGCCACTTGTGGTCGAACCTTATATTAGTACCAACTCTGAGAACACAAGTAGGTGGAGGCAAACATCCACGCTGTTGGGTTTTGTTTAAATTCATTGCTACATAGTGGCTGAATTTTGTTAATGTTTCCTTTCTTCCTATCTGGGCGTAGAATGACTAGGCATGACTAGAGTGCAGCTTTACGGTATTTGCTTTATTTAGTGCCTGTGGGTGGATATCTTGGAACATTGTACATCCCAACCTTAGAAACCTCCTTATTAAACTCAGCATGATATTGACCGAGATCTTGAATTCACAGCGTGTGATTTGGACTAAACTGAAAGTAGTACTTTTGGAACTTTCTCTTTACAGCTCTAGTAGTTTCTAAATATAGCTTTTATGCAATCTTGAAGTTAGGAGGGAGCAGTTACCTCATGTGGAATTTCTTTTTGAGTTTGAAAGAAATTTAATTTGTTCAGATTACATATTTCAGTTATATAGGTGGGATTCATAATTATAATGCCTGTTTGTATGATTTTTATTTTTTTTTTCATTACTTGGTGCTTACACACCCATGCCTCCACTGAGGCTTGAACTCTTACCTCCCTTTGAGACTTTGAATTACATGAGTTATTCGATTAACGATGTCAAGAATCTTACTCAAGTAGAAGTTTGTATGATTATTTATTTATTGAAAAAAACAGGCTTTACACTGGAATTCATGCTCTGAAACCGAAGCCAAAGTTTAAAACAGGAGCTATTTCTGAGTCAACTGCCTTAAACTTCGGCCAGACAAACACCTCAGTTCTTAGTGCTGATCAGAAAAGTGCAGTATCCGGTGCTGTGCTGCCATTGTCATCCCCGTTGGCCTGTTGTACAACAGGAGTTACCAAAGGTGGAAGTGGGCTGGTTCTTCCGGTTGTGTTGAGTTCAACTACTGAGACGGGAGGTAGTGGGTCAACAGTAATATTATTGACACAGAAGAAGGAAGTTGGGTTGACAAAAGTCCGGGCAGAGAAAAAGAAAATGGATGCAAGAAAGAAAAGTTTGAAGAGATTATAAGATTTTAGGGGAAATGATTGAGAAATGGGCTTTTGTAGAATTTGTGGCGAACTTTTGTTGTTTAGCTGAAGGATTAATGACATAAAAGAGTGACGGATAAATTGGGGTGTCAGCTATTGTATGAGTTGTATATCAGGTGTGAACTCGATGGATTCATTATTGGACCTTTTTTCTCGATCACTATTCCTTTTGAACAGTTTTTTCATTCCGGCGTATGGATTTTCATAATTACTTTTTAACTTTACATATTTGATTGATCTCTCGGGAAAAGCCAGAGTTCCAAGTGTTGTACCCGGCTTTCCAATTCAGCCGCTTGATTACATGAGTAGATTAGCCAGCGAAAGAAAAAGGGTGAAGCAGCAAGAAAAGAAAAAAAAAAACAGTTCTTACTTGTGAGGTTCTAGATGGGTCCAATACTTTCGAGTTTTGACTTTGATTTTTTTTTTTTTTCAAGTTCTAATTTTTGGTTCGTCCCGTACTTTCAAGTGTTTTCAAATGCCATTTACAACACCGGTGTGCCCATTTACTAAAAAATTCAAGTTGTCAAGTGGTATTGTATACCCACCCATTTATACCTAATCACTTTTTCATTCGGATCTGATGCGGGAAAATGACCCCTTGTATTTTCTCCCACCCGAACTCGCAACGCTCTCGTTGCGGTTGAACTATCCTGCCTACCCAAGGTGGCTCACTCGGACGCTTTCTGGGCCGGGTGTTTGGCGTGGCTCAAGGATCGGATCTAGCTCTGATACCAACTGTAATTGATGGATACTTGCCCATTTACTCAAAGGAAAGGAACAAAAACCCATCTTTATCAAAAAATAAAAGAAAAAGAAATTGCAATGGGAGAAAAATAGAAATTCCCATTATTTCTCTTAACTTCAGGTCAATTTATTTGCCGAAAGGGAGCAAAATTGCGTTCTTAGGACCAAAGAGTCGGTCAGAACGCTCCTTGGGAGGAACCGAATAAATGACACTTGAATCAGGGTTTTAAAGATGGTTCTAACCAATATTATGATTTATCTACTCATATACCAAATATTTCCATATTGACGCATCTGATAGTTTTGTTTCCATACTTGTTATATTCAATTCAATCGAATCGGTTGAATTGTTGTTCATATTGAAATAAATCGAGATCAATAAGGAGTTGGTTAATGATGCTCCAATCACTTTCTCATTCGGATCCTACGGGACAAATGGCCCCTTGTAACACTATGTATGAGAGCTAGGGACGGACCCAGCTGGTGACCGGGGGGCAGATGACCCCCTTGGATTTTTAATATTTGCATTTTATACCCCATTTTTTAAAAAATTTATGAAAATGCCCCCCTAAAATTACAATTCGCCCCATTAGATTCTTTTTTTTTTAGCATTTTATACTTCAATTTTTGATAATTTATGAAGATGCCCCCACTAGAATTATAATTTGTCCCACTAATTTTTTTTTCTTTTCATTTTATACATTAAATTTTTAAAAATTTATGAAAAAACACCCTATTAAAATTACAAAAATAAACCCATCATATAATTTTGTACTCACAAATTAAAAAGCCGGCCCCCCCTCACAAAATTTTTTGGGTCCGATGAGAGCGTTAACAACAATTGCCAAATGGAGAAATCATGGGCCGCCGCTAACACAAATCAAGAAATCATGAGC
>JAOTQH010031260.1:0-10704 GCA_025631255.1 Cornus kousa | reverse complement strand
AAAATTTTTTAAACGGGTCTAATTGGGTCCCCCCCCCCCCCCCCCCCGCGAAACACGAAAACGAAAACGATTAAGGTCAACCCAAACTAACTAACATTGTGTCGTGTCGAATTTTGTCACCCCTAGTTATACGATGTAATCTTAAGCAGTGTTTTCTTGGGATGGAGCACTAGTACTAAGTTTTGATTGGTGCCCCCTTCATAAATCACAACCTGCAGGATAAGCTAGTTGAAAATTTTGCCTCCCCCTCAGAATGTAATAGAAAAAAATTCACCGAGGGCGGAGCCAAGATTTTAATTCAGGGGGGCGTAGTGTAAAAAAAAAAAATTATATGATATAGATTCTTGAAATCAAAGGACAAAGAAGGAAAAAAAAAAAATCATTTCAGATTTACTATGATTTTTGTTAATGTTTTCATTGAATAGAGATGCAAAACTTCGTACTTTGAAAGCCATGTATTGACTTCATAAAATTACAGTATTAAATTTAAATAAGAGAAATAGATAAAAAGAATAAGAAGATGGGAAACAAAGTTACATACTGCAAGATGGGAGGGGCATTATATAGAATTTTTTTCTATATATATAAACAATAAAAAAAGGGGCACGTGCCCCTCCTAGGCCTTAATTGGCTCCGCCTCTGCACCAAGAGATGGAAAGCTGTGCCTTACCAATAAAGGGCACTCGCTTGACATCTAATCAATCGTCCATTTCATGAACTCACTTCAAAGCCATACTAAATGGTAACATTGTTGTGATATTAAATTCAAAAATGTAATTGGCACATAAAAATGACTTGTTTTTTGGTTATGCCCCCCAAATCCCTTTTGTTACTTAGCAGCCAGCTGGCTATGGACCTGTTAATATCATGAATTTGTAGATTGAGAAGATTTTTAGTTGGTGGATACAAAAAGGGGGTCACAGAGTAAATGGGGCCTGAGTATGTCATACTGCGCATTCGTAAATATTTACCATGCTGAAAAATTTGTCTGTTATTTATTGTCCTTTTATTGAATTTCATTTAGGGGATGAGAGTTAAATTTTTATATGATAAAAATGTGCAGTTGAAGGGTTCTGAGTCAGGGTTACTGTTATCATCAACCGGAATGGCTCCTCATGCAGAGGATGACGTGGAAGTGATTGAAATGGGGGAAAAGATCGAGGTGGTTGATGCTGTTCCTACAAGAGCCGAGAAAGAAGTTTCATTTGAGATCCCAAGATTCCCGTTTCCACTGCCGCCGCCGCCTCCTCATTTTCCTCAAAATGCTTATGCGGAGGTTAGTTTAATTTACTAGTCTAGGTAATATGGCCAGTATATTATTGGCACATGCCTGTTTTAACATAAATTTTGGATATCTTTCTTCTCCATGGTTATTTGTCTATAGCATCAAATATAGAGTTCTTTTAAAAATTCAATTCTTATGCTAGTATTCAGCTTGAATTAACTTTATATTTTTTCCAATCTAGCATCTAAAATGAGCAATTTGATTTGGCTTGCAGTATGAGGGCGGTGATGAGAATGTAGACGTAGACGGGCTTGAGGAGGATACTGTGGATGTGGATATTGTTTGATAACTTGATAAAGCTGCAAAGCAGTCTTGGAATATGTCTTCGTGTATATAACTATTTCATACATTTTCCAACAAGTATACTAAAGATTCCTAGGCTTGATGTGTAAAGTTGTGGGGTTGAAGATATATGATTCACATGCATGTCAAGGTTTTTTTTTTCTTCATCTTCAGGATGCCAGGTTGAAATAGGATGAAAGTTTGAGATCATTTTTGTTCTGTAAGTTTGGAATGTGTTGAGAAGTGAAATGAAATAATTTTTAAAGCAAATAGATTGGCTCTTCTTTTTATATATTATTTATTATTATTATCATTTTTTTGTGTGAGCTTGTTGAAAATACCTCGAATGTTATTATTTATGATCACTTTATTACTTAATGCGAGGCATTCCTTGAAAATCTATTATCATGTCTTTGAAACAAAGTTGGATTTATTCTATGAAAGATGCTCCGCATACTTCTCAAGTTAAGGAGATGATCCTTTCTAGGGCAGTGATCCTCTCTAGGGTGAACTGGAGAAAAGCAGGCAATGATATGAAATAGTGGAAAATACATGAGATGTTGCTGAAGTAACTTTGCATGAAAATAAGGATGTATTACACCTTTTTCCTCACACCACGAAACCAAAACCAAGTAATGAGAGAGCTTGGAAGAATGCTAGTTTAACAAAATAAAAAGTTTCTATGGATAAGATAAGTGTGTATAGAAAGATAACCTCTGCATATGTCACTCTTACTGAAATCATCGGGTTTAAAGACCGAATTAGACAAACAATAAAACTAATTCCATTCTAAAGTACAATATGAAAATAAAACAAATAATATCACTCAAAATTGACAACTGCTTGGTGAAGTCCGACATTGTAAACAATTCGAAGGGAAACCATGTTCCTTGATCTCATCTTCTAGCACCACCAGTATCCTTTGAAAGCCATGTTTTAGTCTCATTTATGAGCCAGTAAAGAGTTCATTTTGAGGTCAGCAAATTATGTGCAGTTATGGCTCTTCTTCTAAGCATTTGGGGCATTTGCAATTGAAACCGTAATCTGCAAGTAATGCCTGTCTCTCTTCAAAAGGAAGATCCTAATCTATATACGATATTGTTACCTGAAAATGATTGACAATGTCAAAAAGATGTTGGCTGTGATTTACAATAGAGCTTCTCCAGAGAGGAGACCACATGGTGATCTACTACTAGTAGTAACTCTTAATAGAAGAGTTGGATCGGAAAACTACAAGTAGAGACCATAAATCACCTCTTCTCCCTTACGAATGGGTCGGAGAGCAATTATCGTTGCTTGGCCATCTCTGTCCTGCAATGGACAACAAACATGAATTAAACATCATTTTAGTTATGAGAAGAAACTGATCCTGTATTATTCATACATGATAAAAAAATTACCAGTTGCATTGACGAGACAATGCCTAGGAAATCAATATCTGTACTATATGTGAAAGAGTAAAGCATTCTACATGACATTTTATTAGATTACCGTGCTTACCCAGCCACCATATACCTTTCCACGTATGTGCAAAAGCTGAAGTGTCATGCCAGACTCATAAAGTAATAGATGCTCATTATACAATTTAAAAATTTAATTTAGCCTAGCACACAAATCTTTTACGTAAACTGGCCAATTATGCTGGTCATCTACCATACACATATCTCGAGAATAAATGCAACAGATCCCCACACTGGTGCTGCATCATGAGATGAAACATCTCGACACAACAATCACCTAGCCACAAAGGCAGGAATAAAGCTTAGGGTGCTCTAAATGAGCTCAATATTTGTCAATGGTGGGTCTTGAAATCCCACCAATGGTTTATTATGAACAGATGACAGGAGTCACATGACTAACAGGAAACTCTCTGCTGTCCCAGGAATAGTTGTCATCTTGTCACCCATGTATAAAACTATAAATCATGCTATAGAGCAACCAGCGGACATAGCCAAAACTTGTAGCATGCCTTAAAATGTCACCCCCTACTTCAAACGCACCTCTGTTTCGACTGACTCACCCTTAAGGGTCTAGTTGCGACTAAATTTGGGCATGTAGCATGGCCAGACGGCTGTTGGCCTGGCACATGCCAAAATAAAAAGGCTCTCCAAGCCTCAATAACAGAATCCATATATCGCTTCCCAAAAGAATTTTTTTTTTAACAAATAAATGTTAATTGATCCCTGATCCCCCCTGACGCCTCCATTGCTTTTATGGCTATAAAATCCTACAATCTTTGAACAGGAATTCCAAGTACCACATTCTACACCACTGGGCCATTAACTCAGTTGGTATAATCTAAGTCACACAGAGTGGGAGCGAGTGCAAGAGCGAGAGCGCAAAAGCGTCAATGTCTAATTTTTATTTTTATTTTTATTTTTAATTTTTTAATTTTTTTTTTAAAGTGGAACGTCTTGAGAGTGTCTGTATATTACGTTTAAATAAAATTATATCAAGTCATGACATATATATTTTATATTTTATTATTTATTTAAATCTATATGCAAATATATTCATTATTATTTATTCCATTAATGATATATGTAATAAATTAGCTAACATGCTTGATTTATTTGTAATATTCTCCAATTGAGAAGTTTTTTTTTTCCTAGTTGGTACTTTTTAGTGGTATATTTCCAAACATGTATAATTAATATATATATATATATATATGGTAGTATAGCAATGCCATATAGCTGGGGCACACGTGAAGTGTTTAAGTAATTAACGTATATATTGAGTAATAGTGTAAGTAATAAATGCATATATGGTAATATAGGTGTTCCATATCACTAGGACTCTTAACAAATTTAGGTGTATAAAGTGAATTCATACGGAAATCGCGAAATGCAAAAATTGAATTCGTGGATTTTATGCGAATTTGCTCCCAAATCACAAATTCACGTGCAGAGCTCGAGAGCGAGGCCTCTTTGGACGAATTGTGTGAAAGGGTATAACCTCTCCTCCCTCAAAGGGGAGGCGAGGGGTTCGAGCCCCACAATGGGCATTTGTAAGTGTGTGTGAGTATTTACGTAATTTTTTTTTAAAAAAGGTACCACATTCTACACTCTCATCCTTCCTATCAGGTAGACTCACTCTCCCAAAAATAAGGCATCTCTGTAACCCCGTCATCTTATCAGGGTTGACTTCTTTCGGCAGATCTCCATGTACAACCTACAATACATATGGAATGAAGTAATCCCAGTGGATGGCATCTGTTAGAGAATATGCGTTGTCCATGAGCTATCACCTCAACCAACTTAGCTGCTCGTTCAGATCTATGCATCTATATGTTTTACCACATGCATGCCAACAATTCAATTATGTTGCGACACAGCTTCGTATTTTGTTCATTTTTAAGCACAAAATAGAAGCTAATACGACAAGTCAACAAGAAGGAACAAAATGGCTCTGGGAGATTAACTTTATCCATTCCTATTATAAGGGTCTGAAAACTCCAACATGAAAAAACTGCCCTATAACAATGACAAGTTGAAGTAGAATCCAATAAAGCCCGAGCAGGTTGGCAAGTTGGAGCAGTTTTTCTAGCCATGAGGGAAAGCACTCGAGTTCATCCAAAAGGCATACATTCCTTGATCACCTTGGTGCTAATTTCATGTGGCTAGATGAAGTTAACCTACAAGGCTTCAACCAACTAAACATTATAGAGATTTTACAATGCACTGAGGACTAGGGATTTCAACAATTGTCTCCCGTCTCCCTTGTGTCAAACACGCAGAAAAGGTGCTCAGGTGTACATTACTTTTGCATGGAATGATTAAAATGAGTTGGATGGTAGAGATAATGACCTCCCTTGGTCACTACGATGCATTTGGCTCCGATTCTAGAATAAATGGTTATGAGAAGCAATCTTTGAATATTCAAAAATAGTATCATATATATAAAAGATTCTTGGTTTGTAATTTAAAACAAAAGCAAGCGAGATTTTGCACTGGATCTTTAATTAATGGATTGGTTCAAAAAGCTACAAGCCCGAAGAGTGAGAACGTGTTACAGATCTTTCTGGTGCAAATTAGAATCATTGAAACTGTTTTATGGAGGATCAAATCGAATACAAGCTACAAATATGCAGTTGATACATACCTCTTCTCGTTTGAATGCTTTAGCATTAGGATGACAGGAATGGTTCATACAACTCTGCAATGGAAAAAATGCGGTACCTAATATAAAATTTAATAATGTTAGCAATTGAAACTCAAATAATTTATGCTTGGATCTTAAATCATGCAAAGAGAGAAAAAGATGCAAATATTTTCACAAGTGACAGGCCTAGACAACTTTCTTCAAAAAAAGAAAAAGAAGATAAAAAAGAAGAAAAGTACCATCTGTATGCCAGAAATGACAGGGATTGATAAGAAATCACACACCCAATGATTGTAGAATATGATCAATACAAAAAAGTAGCACAACTAAAACTCGACGACTTAATAAGGAGAATTATGCATACAGTCATTGCAGCACAAAATCTCTTAAGAATTAGTCGTATCTTTTATCACAACCTAAAATGGCCATATATTTCAGTACCATATAAAAAAAAGGGATTAAATTATAGATAATTTATAAGATTAAGTAATAGAATACAGAATGCCAGATATGACATACTGGGTTAGATTATGGTGGGGGTGCAGACCCGACTAACTTGTTAGTCAATTCAATTGCAAGACGGAACATGTTATATGCTATATGTTATTGAAATATATGTTCAAAAATTTAGAAGAACAATTATGGGGTGCAGACCCGTCTAACTTTTTAGAAAATTTCCCACATCACTTGATGGACATTTAACAATCACAATACTCAATAACTATCTCTGTTCCAAAACACTACCTCATACATCCAAATCAATCTCCTTTTACGGAAATTGATCCAAAATAACAAAAACAGATAGCTAGTGCATCCCACCATCAATTCCTTGCTCCTTCTCCTTATTTTATCATAAGTACAACTCTTATTCTGTTTTGATATTGTAATCCTGAACCTTTGGATACCTTTATAATTCCAGTTTCATCATCTAAGCAAACATCAACCACGCATGTCATCCTAATTCCTAAATAGGCATAGCACGTTCATCTACACAATGTTTTTTTAAATAAGATAATTACGCATGAAAATTAACTTGACCCATCTTCAATTATGCATTAAAAAGTTAGCACTCATCTAAATTTAGCCAAGGATAGCTGAAGCTTGCTGAAAAACAAAAACAAAAAACTGTAAAACACAAGATGAGTTTGTCATCACATTATGCGAAGCTTCTCCATCAGAAACCGATTCATACCTTGACAATAAACTGAATAATCATCACCAATAGCATCCAGAAAAGGTCGTGTGATTTCATCAGCGGCTTTCTACAAGATTACGAAGGAAAAGTCTTAAAGCTTTATATGCAGCAGAGAGTGTGAAGACTGAAGATGTCCAAGGGCATTTAGGAAAAAAAAAAGATGTCCAAGGGCATGGTCTAACCTTTTCAGAGTATGGAAGATCATCAATGAACAAAAAATAATCCTCCACTGGAGATGCTACCACCAAATCACTGTCACAGGAAAGTTGAAACTGTCATATAATTGCATACGAAAAGTATGACAGAAAGACAAGTAACATGATATCATTAAGGAAGTATAGACACAGCTTTTTCTCAAGTGCTAGTGTATGCCACTGTAAGAAATAATTATTTCTGTAAATATTACAGTTTGATGGAAAAATAGGACACATGGCATGATGAATACTTACAGATTATTAAGCTCAAACATTCCAATAATATGCCCAAAAATTTCGAGGGAGAATACTGAGAAGAGTTAAGGGCTTCAATTCATGAAGTGATCAATGATGATACATTAATCATAATGCTTCTGAAAGAGTCTTGCAAATTAATTCAGAACTTGTAAGGATACATGGCTCGCATTCCTTGTCAAAGATAGCTGCCTTTAAGAGTTGTAGTGACTAGAAATTTCAAACACTCTTCAGAACTCAGTAAAAATAGTAGTTATTAGCAATATTTTAAATCAACATAAAAAATAAAACGTTGCATCACAGTAATCGATATGTAAGGTGCTATCACAAACCTAGAAAGGGAACTAATGATGGACTGATGGTTATGTTTTGAAAAATTGTTCTTTAATCAACAAAATGTAGCCTTTTTGGCAAACAGGTCTTAAAAGAAGTTTTAACCATTTTGAACGCTGTTTGTCTGTCTGCACTCTATTTTGTTATTGTCTACCTCTCCAAGTGCGGTAATGTAAACATGTCTTATTATGATAAAATGGCAACAAGAATTCATATCTCCCAGAATAATATATATATATATATATAGGCACATAAACATTTAGCAGACAAACCATGAGAAGAGATTTTTGGTTAAAGGTTGAGATCGATTAAGGAATCACCAAATCTATTCTTCAGTCTGGACAAAGGTCAAAGGCGAGACCGCACTAGCTAATTCAATGATTGAAATGGATAGCCAAACAAGATATATCATTCATTCACTTTTTTACATACACCATCTACACGAGTAAGAGTTACCGTGAATGCCAGCTCCCTTATTTGCATTCTAAATGCATCTTCATCATGACAATCAACATCATCTGGCAAAGCAATGCAGTCCCACCATCTGTAGACAAATGTAATGTACATCAAATAATAAAGCTAACATATCTTGAACAGAAGAAGCATGCATTCTGAAGAAATGCTGACATTCTGTAGAGCAAAAAGAAAACAATTTGGAACAAATTATTTTTAAAGTTTAAATTTTGGAAATGTAATATGCCTATACTAGTATAGTTTTAAGTCACTAAAACCTGCAAGCAAGCCAAAATTTTCATGCAGCATTAACAATATTAGGTAATTTAATGAAAAACAAATATTTTTTTTAAAAAAATCAATGTAGCTTAGAAGTCGATTACGTTCATGTGTTAACGCTGTAAAATGACAGCCATGACATAGGGCAGGCGCCATCATTGGGTGTAAAAAAGGAGAAGTCATGTGCAGGAGCAAAGGTCTATGAGTGCCCTGTGGAGGAAAAGAACATGGAATAACTCATTATTTACAAGAAAGAAAAAACATGGGAGAAATCATTTGACAGAAAAATCCTATGTTCGTGGGCTGCCACTCCATGATTGGTTAGGAAAAACTATAAGGAATTGCAATTACCTACACCAAGAAGATTTTAAGTAGGAAAGAGAGAGAGAGTGCTCTCTGTGGCATTCACACCAGTTACTTTTATGCCCTTCTTACCTCATGTTTCTTAATCTTGATATCAGCTTTATTTCTCTTTGATACCTCAAGCTCTAACTTAAAAATCCTTTCTGAGATGCAGATATAAAATCCATAGCAAAAGAATAGCTAGGTTCTTATAGTTGTTTTTTAATATAAAATTGACGACTGAATGTGCAATTGAGGATAACATCTCAGCTCTCTGCCCAATAAGTGCTTGCATTTAAAAAAAGTCAAATGCATAGATGGTTAGTTCTGGCATGCCCCCAAAAGTTGACAACCAGCCAACTTTGTTTGCAGAGATTTAAATGTCAATACTATGAAATTAATACATCCCAAAACATGTTATATCTTGCATTAAATAAAACTGAAAAATGGTAACAATACATATATATATGTGGGAAAGAAAATGTAATACATCAATCCAGTTTCAGAAACATTTGAGTTTGTTAGATGCATCATCAAAATTGATGATCATGACGAGATGCATCATCAAAATTGCCTATTACATAGAAGATCCTAAATGTGAATATGATAATCTAATGGGACATATAGCATCCAAAAACTGTAATTGGTCATGAAATTCATTGTCTTTAAAAAAGTTTCAAATAGAGAGAGAGAGTTTGGGAATATTCAAAAAAATGTAAATTATAATATCCAAGAACGCATGAAGCATGTCAAGAACAAGTGAATGATAATAGCCATGGCTATGTCAGAACTTGGAATTTTATGGAACCTTGAGAAAAATCTCCATAGAACAGTGGAAAATGTTATAGCAAACTGGCTAGTCAGCAAAACATTTTTGATTACTGAGGACTTCAAATTCCAAAGTCAAAAGCAATTAAAAAAATAAAAAAATTCTAGTTTTAATATGCAAA
Source organism: Cornus kousa (assembly GCA_025631255.1). Taxonomy (NCBI): domain Eukaryota; kingdom Viridiplantae; phylum Streptophyta; class Magnoliopsida; order Cornales; family Cornaceae; genus Cornus; species Cornus kousa. The sequence goes on along the minus strand of JAOTQH010031260.1, from coordinate 1,032 downwards.
AGAGCACAAAAACATCGTTCTAAAATTTTGAAACATCATAATCCTGCACACAACAATTATGAAAGACATCAAAACCACATTTACTATCTCTAGAAGAATCAGGTAAGGTCATACTGTATTGAAGCAGAAGCCTTCCACATGCACACAAAATAAAATTAATTGAATGTGAGGAACTTCAAAATATAAGGAGTTTGCAGGAATTTATTAGGAAATGCAAATCTACACAACTGAACGCCCAAAAAAAAAAATAAATAAATAAAAAGAGTATGAGCAAAAATTTTAAAAAGGAATTGATTGAAATATCAAGCAGAATATTTTTTGCATTATTATTTGTCATGTGGATGCGTGCATGTGCGTATCAATATTTCGTGCATCAGAACAACTAAGAATTCCTGTGGTCACACTTTATGGTCCTCATCTAGTGATATATTTGCAATATTCAGAACTTCATTCACACATGAACAGGCTAAGGCAATCTTAGATTTTTGTATCATAGGACCATTCAAGCTTTTCTGGGGTGGGCAAAGAAAAGAGCTGGAACTAGAAGAAGAAGAAAAATAAGAAGTACCTTCTCTTGTATCCCATTGATATAGGCTTCCAAGCCTCCAAAAGCAGAGACAAATTACAATGGTCAAGATCATTGGGAGTAGCATACTTCCCTTTTCCTTCAAGATGAGCTGCTTTCAACTTCCTATACTTTAAAATTGTGAAAGAAATCACCTGAAATGGAAGCCAAATATTTTTGTCGCTAGATCAAAAGAGAATTAGGTTTATTTTGTACACAAAATACTTCAACCGATTATCATGAATCGTGCATAGATAGTTCATAATATGTCGCTAGATCAAAAGAGAATTAACTTTCATTATACCAACACTACCAATTGTTGGACTTCACTGCATCAATATGGGTTGCTGATGATGCATGTTGTTTGACACCTTATATGCATGAAGGGGAATGAGCACCGTAGGGTGTATCATTTGCTTCTGTTGTTTCTGACACCTTATATGCATGAAGGGGAATGAGGACTGTAG
>JAOTQH010031151.1:0-17969 GCA_025631255.1 Cornus kousa | reverse complement strand
CGGTCCGTGTTGGAGGACCCACAAACCCTCTTCTCACCGACGGTAGTCTATCCACCGTCATATTGAAGCCCAATGGTGTCTGCGCCCAAATATCTATACACACGCGAACGTATTTATAGAAATCTCTATAAATATCTTGTTGTGCAAGTCAAGATTGTATCAAATACAATAAATGCATTAACCACGTTTTATGCACAACCAAGAGTTTGGAACATATAAGTCATGCGTCCTTCTACCATTAATTCGTGAATTTCCTCGTCTCTCCTTATAAGAGTCAATCTGAATAATAAAATATATACAAAAAGACTTAATAAATGTTATTAGTTACGTCAATGGATAATAGTGTATAGGATATCAGAAGGTTGATTTTTAATTGTTATCGGCCTCCAATCAGACATTTATTACATATACAATCTATATTTTCAAAAAATATTTTTATTTTTCAAGTAATAATTTTGTGAGACAATTTTTTCTGACGAAATTATATTTTGAATAAGTTGATTCATTTAAGTCTTCTTCACTGATTTATTTTATTTTATTTTTTATTTTTATTTTTTTCGGGTTCTTCTTCACTGATTTTTTTTTTAATATATATATATATATATATATATATATATATATCAGAAACATTCAAAGACTTTGAGATCTGGATAAAAACATCAAAGACCTTTGCGACAAATATTATGTATATGCGACAAATATTATGTATATGTATATGTACCAGAATTATTCAATGCAAAATTTAGCAATCCTCAAAACAACCTCAACTGCCTCCACACCAACGACCTCAAAACCCAATTGGGCATTCAAGAATCCAAGTAAAGCACCACCACCAACACCCAGATTGGAGCTGATATAGAAGTATAAAACCCAATATGTTTGTTCTGAACTATGTTCAATTGAAATTTTTGAGTTGAATGACCATCAAACCTTCATATTAACACTATAATTCTGGGAGAGGGTTTTGGTTTGAACAATTTAGGTTGGCGTTCATAGGGAAGTGGTAGATCTACAATTCTATAATCTGAAGGTCGGATACGATTTTGGGGTATGAGCTGCAGAGAGATTGATTGGGAAGGAGATTTGCAATTCACCGGCGTAGTAAATTTATGTGTGTTTTTGTATATGTATGTATATAAATGAACAAATACAAGACAGAAGGAAGAGATGAAAGATGGGGAATACCATGTGCGTCCCAAGGCTGACCATATGGGAACTACCAGTGGTGATGGTAGGAGGTTGAGAGGTGGCGGTAGTGGTGGTCGTGAGCTCCATTGAAGCTGTTCATCAAGAGGTCCTTGGTCCAAGAGCATGACAGAGAAGAATATTTTTTCAATATGTATATACATAATATCGTGGTCAATATGTATATATATATATATATATATGCACATATACGAGAGAAAGAATGAAAAGGAGAAAGAAGGGTTGGTGGCTGTGGGTGGTGGTGGGAAAAAAAAAGTGGTGGAGAAGAACAAAAAAAATCAGTGGAGAAGACTCGATGAAGCAACTGACCCAAACGCTAATTTTGTAAGAAAAATTTGCTCCACAAGATTGTTAAATGGAATTAAGTTAAATTACTCCCTCTTCATAAGTTGAGAGGGTTTCTTGTAAAAAAGATTCGCAGAGGAATTTTTTGCAAATGAGTAATATACTCAAGGAATTTGCCCTTTGTATGATTAGTTAAAATTCTATATACATAATAGAAATAGCAAGGAAGTCCAATGAGGGCAGCTGCCCCCACTGGACCCTAAAATTGAAAGGGATGCATACTGATGAAATCGATAATCAGGCGGCCGTCTGAGTATCTTCCGGCTGGCATGTGAAAGAAAGTTTCTCCATAAGGTGGGTTGGTCCAATTGAAGGCTGCAGGCAATCCACCGGTGTCCGAATTTGAGTCGCCGAAGTTAAAAATGGCCGGAAAATCACAACTTTGCAGAGCAGAAATAGGGTTCAGGACGGTGTCACAGCTTAGAACAAACATGCAAAAACAATAGAGAGAAAAGACAGACATGGCCATTGTCGGACACTCCAATGTTGTGCTGGGAAGCTTTAGATGAAAAGTTTGGTTTATGTGTGATAATGTGTAGTGAGTGTGTGGAAAGTAGACTTTTCAATCACGTGGTTTATCCAATCATGGGCTTATTTCAACCCCAAACTTAATCAGATGTGATGTAATCAAAAGTTATTGATTGGTGGAGTGGTCAAACTATCAAGTTCGAGTAATGTGGGATTCAAATTATTTTATTAAAAGTTTTTGATGTGAACTCAGACAAAAAATGGCTATACCCTAATGTTGTTTGAAAGCAACAGACAATAATAATTGATTTGAATTTGGAAATAATTTACTAAATGCAAATTACAGATAAAACCCTTCCATAAACTGGGTGTTGAGAGCAACAGACAATAATATCACATACATTGAACAAGTTGCAAATTATATCAACAATGGTATGTACATGCATCACCTCACAAGAAAAGAAAACAATGAAACAGAATATATTTGATAAATGAGTTCAAGTACAAAACTTGATCCAGATGAATGAGATTAGATCTCAAATGATACAACTACTAATCTGGTGCAATGTTTGAGAGCATTGAATCAACAACAATTATAAATCGAAGGAGCCAATTCGATGTTCCCAGACACAACATGAGAATCTTTCAGACCATGATAGATATTTAGTAATATGGTTTCAAATGCAAGGGTAAAGCGAAGATAATGTTTTATCACATAGTATATATATACATTCATATAGAGAGAAAGTTGCAAATACCTTTAAAATGACACCCATCAACTCCTTTATTCACATTCTATGAAGTTTAATGTATTTAATGAATTGCACACGACCAGGCATAACATACCCAGTTAATAAATTGAGTAACAAGCAATCTAGGAAAGAATCATTGGACTGCAATAAACAGGGTTTTAAGGTATTTAAAATATACCATAAGTTATGGATTGCATTATTCAACATATCCAGCAGTACTTGAAGGATACAGTGATGCTAATTGGATATCAGATACGAATGATTCTAAATCCACAAGTGGCTATGTTTTTACTATTGAAGGAGGTGTCATATCTTGGAAATTTTCAAAATAGACTTGTATTGCCAGATCCACTATAGAATATGAATTTATTGCTTTGGATAAAGTTGGTAAAGAAACTGAGTGGCTTTGTAATTTCTTATAAGATATTCCAAATTGGCCTAAACATGTGCTCACTATATGTATACATTGCGATAGTCAATCAACAATTGGAAGGGCACAAAGTAATATGTGTAACGATAAGTCTCGACATATACTTCGACGACATAATACCGTTAGACAATTGCTTTCAAATGGGATAATCTCAATAGATTATATCAAGTCAAAAGATAATTTAGCGGATCCGTTTACAAAAGGTTTGACAAAAGAACAAGTGTATAGTTCTTCGAGGGGAATGGGATTAAAACTGAAAGCTAACGAATCATCTTAACAGAAACCTAACTTAGTTGACTAGAGATCCCAAGATCTAGTGTAACGACTCGAACCCAAGGGTCTGAATAGTTAACCGGGTCCTTAACTTAACCCGAGGTCGTCTAAGGGCACTATGGTCAATTTTAACGTCGATACACGATATACGTGACATCCCAAGGCTTATATAAAAAAATAAGATCACATATACAAAAGATATCAAACAGTTCACTAACCCATTCAGACTTGTGGAAGAGCGTCATCTGCCACTTCCTTCCCGTGACCTAAAAAATGTAATAATATGATGGGGTGAGCCATCCACTCAGTAGAAGGTGTCTAAGACACGCCTTTAAATGACCCTGTGAATCCATACAAGGGATAAAATACATATAACCGGGATTATGCCATAGAGGATATTACAACAACAACAACTACAGCAAGTATGAATACATGTCATACAACCACAAATTACATAATGTATGCCAATGAGTGCAATGTCATGCCAATGTCGCTCCCCATTTTCCGAAACAATTCCATTTCACCTTTCCAGACTGTTAATACAATCCAAATCATAACACCTCTATGGCGCCACAAGGGAAGGATTGACTAGCTATCCCCGACCACATGACACCTCCATGATGTCATTATGGGCCTAGGTAGCTCAACCACACTAGGGTCTCTCCCTAATTCATTCCAAATCACATTAATGCCACGAACCACTAGGCACCTCCTAAGTGTCTGGGTTTTCGCAAACACTTTTCAAAATAATTTTTTCAAAATTTATTTCATTTGTTTTTAAAACAACATTTCCCTTCCATTCCCAATGAAATGCTTGAATGTTTCATGCCACCTCAACCATGACAATAAATACAAATTTTCCATAAATTGTAATCAACCACAACAATATATATAGTATGCTTTCAAAAAAGTTCACAAAGAATCATCTCATGTATTGACAAAATAGAATCTCAGCATTTATGCACATACAAGCCAAACACAAAATTTCAGCTTAACATGTTTCATCTTATTAATCTAATTAACATATATTTTCAACCAACTAACCACATAAAACACATTGATACACAAAGCCCTTAATACCATAAGCAAAATAATTAATTTAAGCACGCTTAGAAACAATTAAAAGCAAGAAAATTTACTAGAATCAAAGATAATGTGGATTAGAACACCCCTACCCAAAATAGATGAAAAGCCCCAAATTACACCCAAAATTCAAAATTTCAAGAGTGGCCTAATTGTAGCTCTGCTCTGATCAAAATAGAGGCCTTGATGTGCTCATCAACTTTGTCTTAAGTGGCAAGATCAAATTCTCAATACATAAGTGCGGATTAAGCTTTGAATTGTTGATGGAAAAAGAAAAAGAAAAAGAAAAAAAAATGGAATCTGTAGAGAGAAAAGAAACTGGTGCACGAAATGGAACAATGGGAATGGTTAGAATATGACCCTATGGCCATTGAAATGATCAAATGCAAGTCGTGGGTCCCACGGCTCAATAAAATATCTTTTGTCATTATACAAATACATATATACACAAAACACAATACACCCACTTATTCAAATACACAACCACATAATTGTATATCAAATAATAATACATGAAATGTAACAAACCCGAAAAATAATTCCCGTGTGCTACAACTCCGGTAGTGGGTCACACCTGGGACCTCTCGGTCCGAAAAACAGAAAAATGCTGAAATGGCAACTAATGCATTTTCAAGAGTCCTGAACTCAAGAAAATGCCCAAACCAACTCTCAAACACACTCGGCATACCTCACGGTGTCCAGCAAGCAAAACGAGACAAGCCAAAAATAACCCCAAAAAATAAAAAAAAAATCCAAGAAAATGAAAAATGAGAATTATCAAAACATCACATTCTACTCTCCTTAAAAAGATTTCAACCTCGAAATCTACCATCTTTAAAGAAGGAAGCCCATAACCCTACACATTCTTGAGTAACGCCTCACTAAATCGCAGGACTAAGAGCTCAATAACCTTATTGCCTTTGACACCAGATGCTAATAGGCAATCACACACCATCACCACTAAAATCTGATTCTCACTACCCTATGAGGGTACACCACTCACAATATAACCACACAAAATTAACTGGATTCTACACCAGACTCAAAACGGACATCGATCCACTCTACACTGCCACACAAGGCTTCGAAGCCCAAAAGAAAACGGTCACAAGACCAGTACTGAACATGACAACATCCAATCTTGACTCATCATTTAAAGGACACACAATGTGATACCCCTCAATTCTAGAGCCACGAGTGATCAAGTCCGAGCACAGATCCGAGGGATACCAAACAATTAATATTTAAACAAATAGGATTATAAAGAGAATTTAAGAAATAAATAATAAAGGCTGAAAGAATTCTAAATAATAAATCCTCAAGAGTTATATAATTCCAAAACTACCAAAACCTCTAATATTATTACAACTCGGGAATCCATCTGGTGGACCCCTAATAAAAATCCCAAAAGAAAGTAAAGTACAGAAATAAAATCCAAAACTAAAACATGAATGGAAATCCTACGTAGTCGGAGGAGTGAGTGACTGTATCTGCTTTGCACGATCAAACTCTAAGTCTGGAACTGATGAACACCTGAAAAATTAGAGTGGGTCAGACTTACGAGCAAGTTCTACTCTACTACAATCCATACAGAGATCCGATACGCAGATAAATCCTAGATAACTTGGCAATAACTAAAATAGTCCACATATGTATAAATACACGCTATAGGACGCTCACTAGCCCATAAGTCTGTCTCAACCTGAGTAGAAGGTAACATGTAAATTACATATAACGTGGTCATGTCTACCTAGACCTACCAGGAAACATCAACAATGTCCAGTTATCCATCTTAGGCGATATACGCACCCTAACCATGATCCTGAGACTCAAGCTCATATCATGGTACCATAATGATATATATATATAAATCTGTTCAAGGTATGTCATTCAATTATTTATTAACCTGACATATATATATATATATATATATATAAGTATGACTTAACTTTTGTAGTTAATCCATTTCTTATTTCAAAATAGGTAGGACTTAGTGTTTTGAACTAATCTATCCCTAATATGCCACTGTCTCATACCAGTGCATATAACCCACCAAACAGTACAATAATTGATGCAGTATATAATAAATTAAAACATCAATTAATCCAATCTAAGCATAATAACTTTCAGATAATTAACTATGCTTAATACACTGCTAAAACATGATTAACACTATCAAATCATGTAGAGAAACAAAGTTGTTAAATACCAGTAAGCAATTTAAATTAACTATCCAACACTTCACATGCAAGTTTACTGTTTAACCTTATGTTGTTTCATTCTTTAGCATATTAATGCAAACATGCTTCCCAGTAGTTTTTATATGTCCGAAACAGTTATTTACATTACTGAAACAACTTAGAAAAATACCCCTACTGGCCAAACCAAACCCAAACCACGAAAAACAGAACAAAAGAAGAAGGAGCCGCCTCCCTAAATAAGGGAGCCGGTTCTCTCCTTGGTGGAGCCGGCTCTGCCCCATGGGGAGCCGGCTCTACCCCTTGGGGAGCCAGCTCTCCCCTTGTGAGAGCCGGCTCTCTCATCCCTAGACCTGGCTAGGAGAGCCGGCTCTCTCCCTCTGAGAGCCGTAATTTAATTCTGTTCGTCTTCTTCGCCTCCGGCAATGTGCAAACCCTCTGTACTATTTTATTTAGATACCTAGGGTTCAATCTTTATCCTAAATTAATTATCAGAAGTTATCATGGCTCAATAACATGAATTTGAAACAAGTTTATAATCAACGGAATCAAGATTTAAGCAAGAACATCTATCAACTATAAAACAGTTTAATTTAACGCATTTAAATTCAATTCAAACATACTTAAAAGATCAATTTTAATGTCAATTTAAACCCCGGAGACAACCTAGGCCTGCACAGAACACAGGTCTAAGGGAAGGAGTTAGAATATGAACTTGCCTTCGGTTTTAGTTTTGAAACCTTAAACCTCCATCACTGATGAATTCGACGACCTTAGTTGCTTTCATAGAGTCTCTGTTGCTCCTGGTTCAACCCACGAGCAAGCTTCAACCACCCCTTCTTAGGTCACCCCTTATTCCTAGACAAACCCTAATTCTCACTCTTTCTGTTTTTCTCTTAAAACTCTCTCTGTTCGTGAAACTAAATTTGTGTTTTAAACCTTAGGCAGACATAATACGATAAATATATAGGTAACTCTAATAGCCTAATTTTTAATTATACTTAGAGAAGGAAAACAAAACTAAAATAAAATAACCCTACCACTAAGTTGGCTAATCCGTGATACCATAAAACATAAAACCCTAATAGTATTTTATACAGTTAAACAATTAATGAAAATAAATAATTAAATTTTCACATAAGCCTACATTAATGCAAACAAATAATTCAATTAAATAAATAAACATATAACAATGAAAACAAATAATTCAATTAACTAATTAAACAATCAACCAAATAATCACATAATTCAATTAATCAAACAAAAATACAATAAAACTATGAATTAAAAATACCGAGACTATCCTTTTAAAATTAGGGGTATTACATTCTTCCCCCTAGCAAAAGTAATTCCATACTCAGAATTTGCTCTTACCTTCATCCATTATTGCAGGAAACTGCGAGCAAAAGACATCCTAACGTTTCCAAGTAGACTCAGCCTCATTGTGGTGACTCCACTGAACACGCACTAAAGGGATAACCTTATTGTAAAGAATTTGATCCCGACGATTGATAATATGACATGGTAGCTCCAAATATGTTATATCCGGCTGCAACTTAATCTCACCAACATCAATATGCTAATAACAATCCTCATCGTGCAGAAATTTCCGCAATATGGAAACATGAAACATATCGTGCACACGATCCAAATGATTTAGACGTGCCAACTGATAAGTAACAGCGGCAACTCAATCCATAATCATGAATGGACCGACAAACCACGGTGACAACTTCCCTTTCTTCCCAAAGTGTATTATTCCTTTCATAAGAGACACTTTAAGTAGAACCTGATCCCTAACCTGAAACTCTATTGCACGAGTACGACGATTGGCATAACGTTTCTGCCTAGTTTGGGCAGCACGCATGCGATCCCTAATAAGAGCAATCTTTTCAAAAGTATCATTAATGAACTTAGGACCCAAAAACCTGCTCTCTCCAACCTCCACCTAACAAATAGGAGATCGACACAGTTGGCCATACAATGCCTCAAATGGTGCCATACCAATAGTCTTCTGGAAGCTATTATTATACGTAAACTCTACAAGTGGCAAATAATCCTCCCAATGGCCCTTGAAGTTAAGAACACAAGAACGAAGCATATCCTTTATGATCTGATTAACCCTCTCAGTCTGACCATCTGTCTGAGGATGATAAGCAGTACTAAGATGTAATTTTATACCCAAATCCTACTGAAAACTCTTCCAAAATCTTGACACAAAGCTCAAATCCCTGTCCGATATAATAGACAATGGAATGCCATGTAACTTCACAATTTCTGTAATGTAAAGTCTCGCCAACTGCTCCGATGTGAAGTTAGTACGAATAGGCAAGAAATGAGCTGATTTAGTTAATCTATTAACGATGAGTCAAATGGAATTGTGATCCTTAAAAGAATTTGGCAATTCCCTCATAAAATCCATAGAAATGCTCTCCCATTTCCACTCTAGTATAGGTAGTGGCTGTAGAGCCTCTAGCGGCCTCTGATGATCAATCTTGACCATCTGACAAGTATTTCATTGAGAGACAAAAATAGCAATGTATTTCTTCATACCTTCCCACAAAACTACCGCTTCATATCCTGATACATCTTGCCCCCTCCTGGATGAATAGAAAACTCAGAATGATGAGTCTCAGTCATCATATCCTTCCTCAAATTATTAGCAGAAGGTATTACTAAATGTCCTTTGTACCTCAAGCCTCCATTAGTCCCAACATAGTAAAATGGAACCTCCCTAGAAGCTATCTCTGCAACTTTGTCAATGCACTGCTGATCCGTGAGTTGTGCCTTCAGAACCTTATGAATGATAGAAGGAGTAACTACCATGCATGCCATAAAGTATCAGATAACTCATCAACGGTCTTCAAAGCATTCCACTCAGTGGTAAATAAAGCAGAAATACTTGTATAAGGTCGGCGATTGAGTGCATCTGCCACCACATTTACTTTCCCTGGATGATACTGTATAAAGAAATGATAGTCCTTCATAAACTCTAACCATCGGCGCTGTCTCATAATCGGCGCTGTCTCATATTCAGCTCCCGTTACGTGAACAAATACTGTAGACTCTTATGATCACTAAATAATTTGAAGGACTCTCCCAACAAATAATGCCTCCAAATGCGTAAGGCAAAGACCATAGCTGCCAACTCCAAATCATGTGTTAGATAATTAAGCTCATGAGGCTTAAACTTACGAGATCATATGAAATCGGTCGTTCTTCCTGTATCAAAACACATCCAAGACCTTGCAAAAAAGCATTTGTATAGACAAGATACTCTATCCCGCTCTGTGGAGTAGACAGAACCGGTGTAGAAGTCAACTTCCTTTTTAGCTCATCAAAAGCTTTCTGACAGTGTTCATCCCACACGAACTGTACACCCTTTTTAGTCAGATGAGTGAGTGGTCTCGCTATCTTTGAGAACCCCTGAATGAACCTACGATAATATCCTGCCAATCTAAGAAAACTCCAGATCTTAAAAGGTGAAGTAGGTTATTCCCACTCTACTACTGCCGATACATTGGCTGGATCTACCACTATTCCTCTTTCTGACACCACGTGACCTAAAAACTTCACTTCCGTTGTCAAAATTCATATTTTCGAACTTAGCATATAACTGGTGCTCACGAAACATCTGCAACACTGTGCGAAGATGTCTAGCATGATCATCCTCTGACTTAGAATAAATCAAAGTTTCATGTATAAAGACGATGACAAATTGATCTAAGTAAGCCCTAAAGACTTTGTTTATTAAATCCACGAAGACTGCTGGCATATTAGTCAATCCAAAAGGCATGATACGAAACTCATAAGAACCATATCTAGTGAGAAATGCTATCCTAGGAACATCTTGCTCCCTAAACCAAAGTTGATGATATCCAGAACACAGATCAATTTTAGAAAAATACATAGCTCCCTTTAACTGATCAAAAAGATCATCAATCCTGGGCAAAGGGTACTTATTACAAATAGTAACCTTGTTTAACTCCCTGTGATCTATACACAAGCGAAGTGAACCATCCTTCTTTTTCACAAACAGAACTGGTGCTCCCCAAGGTGAAGTACTCCTATGAATAAAACCCTGGTTGAGAAATTGCTGAATCTGATCCCTCAGCTCTCGTATCTCCACTGGTGTCATCCTGTATGGTGCTCTAGCAATAGGCGTAGTGCCTGGAGCTAAGTCAATCACAAAGTCTATCTCGCGACTAGGTGGCAACCCTAGAATTTCTTAAAATACATCCAAAAATTCCTGTATAATTGGTATGTTATCCAATAACACAGTAATCTCCTCCTTCGTTTCTTCCTCCATATAAAACAAATATGTACTAGTAGCCCTGTTAGAACGTGGCATAACGACGACATATATATCCTGTCCAGGTATGGTAAAAATAATAGACCTATCATAACAGTTAACTTGGGCATGGTAGTGAGATAACCAATCCATCCCAAGTATCACCTCATAAGTGTGCATGTCCAGGACCAATAGATTGGCTAAAAATATGAGTCTACCAATATTTAGTGTCACAGGCCCATCACTCTCATGTAGAATGGCAGTATCGCTTAAAGGTGTAGAAATATCCTGAGGTCTATCGCATACTTGCGTTGTCATCCCAGATAATATAATAAAAGACTGAGATATAAATGAATGTGTAGCACCTGTATCAAATAAAACATAACCCTGTGAACCATGAATAAGAAACATACCCTCAATAGCCCGGGGTGCCTGAACAGCCTGTGGCATGGGGTTGTACACCCTACCATAATACAACTACTGTGGTGCCTGTCCCTGAGGCTGTGGTGGTGCTGGTAAAGCCGGATATGTCTGTCCCTGACTCCGTGGAATCTGTGGAGCAGGTAAATGTATCGGTGCCCTCTGTCTTTGTTGCACATGGTGTCCCTATCCCTGTCCTTCTTTAGGACACTGCCTGGAATGTAGGTGCAAAATCTTACACCCGAACACTTGAAGAATGTAATAATAAGAAATATAGAACAAAAATAGGTTTAGATGAAATAGACAGCAAAGAAAACATATTCAGTGGAATTCGATGTCCCTTTATTCTTGTTTTGGCTCATTTATAGGCCTTACTCAGAGATTTACATGGAGCCATTTCTTGGCTTTTATTCCTGATCGTGGGTATTTATACCTATGGATCGTGTGTATGCCGTTATGGTAGACGTTATGGACTTTTGGGCTAGTTGAGTCTGGCTGGCCCGTGGGGCTTCCTTTATTTGATTGGCCTGGACTAGTATGTGCGTATGACTTCTGCTGCTAATCTTTAGCGAATCATGGGTTTCTGACTACCTTAATTGGGCTACTCTTTTGTTGCCTTATGGTGTGTTGTAATTAGTGGGGATTTTTTCCCTTCACACTTTGCCCCCGATTCCTTTTATGAATTTGATTCATATAAGGAATTGTAACTGTTTTCGGGAAGTGGAAAAGTTTTTGCGGTTATTACTGCCTATCATTACCATTTTCATTGCTGATTTTAGGGCTTCATGCTTGCCCTTCCGTTATTCACTTTCTTCTGCTTATATATATATCGAATTTTAGTCATTTGGGCTTCTGCATCTGTGGTTCCACTCTTGAGTTTTGGCGAGAGTTCAATTGCTGCTTCAACTTCTTCTTTCGTTTGCTGAGGTTAGTCCTTCTTCCTATTCCTTCTTTCTTACATTATGATTCAGGGAAGTAGTGAGCGAACTTATAGTGCCCATATGTCTGATTCTGAGTCAGAAACTACGGCTGGGAGTCTGGGTGACTATGCCGAGGGTCTCATAGTTCTCCCTACAGACATTGTAGAAAGGAAGTCTTTTTTAATTTCTTAGTTGAGAAAGAAAAACTGCATTCCTCCTGATGTTACTCTTAAGGAGTATGATCATGACTTGAATTTCAGTATAGGGGAGGGTTTGGAGGAAGGCGAGATGCTCTTCTCAGCTTTACACTTTCTTGCCTTTTGATTCCCCTTTAACCTCTTTTACCTCCGAGTTTTGTCGGTGCTAAATTTGGCCCCTCTTCAAATTAACTCTAATTTCTTCCGTATTGTCTCCTGCCTTCTTGCTTTAAACAGGGTTCAAGGTTTGACCTTGAATCTTGCAGATCTCTTTTTTTTTTTTACTCTCGGGACAGAATGAAAGGTGGAGAGGGTAGATTCCATCTTCATTCTAGGCCAGGTAGGACTCTTTTTTCTCTCCTTAACACTTTTGACAAGAGTGGAAAGACAAAATTATTAAGGTAGGAGGGGCGTGGCGATCTTCATTTGCTCGGGATTAATTCGTTCGGTCGAGCTTTCATGCCCCATCTATCCCTGCATTCAATGATTTGTTTGTATCATAAAGCATTTCTGTTATATTTATAACTTCTTAGGTCATGAAACTGACTTTTTCTCTTCAAAATTTGTAGATAGTCGTCTTGCTTATTTATAGGAAAGAGTCTGGAGTGATATCCCTTCTGCCAGGGTCCTTCTCTTCTTCTCTTCTTAATTCAATCTCAAAGGACTCTCCGGTAATTATCCAAAGTCCCGAAGAGCCCATTGATCTCGACGCTTTTGACTCTAAGGCTATCCTTTTGCCTACTTCTCTTTCCCTTTCTCATTCAGCCATAGAACTTCCCCCCCCCCAAAACCTCGTACGACTAAGAAGGAGAGAGAAAGGCGGCTGCTAGGTTGTTACAAGAGAAAAATAATGTCCTTGTTGAGGCGAGTAAGCTCTCTTCTTCTCAAAATCTGAAAAAGGTTCAGTCAGAAATTAAGCGCCATTCAGTAAAGGATGACTCTCTTACGAAGTGCCCCAAGCTTATGATTGGGGTTTATGGGGGTAAAAGTGCATTGGTCCCCGGCGCTGCTGAGGTTGCTAGGGTGACTTTACGGGGTCTACTGAAAAGTGGTTCCCTAAAATAATGAAGGGTGATGGGTCCCTTATTACTATCGGTGACTCTGGAGCTAAAGATCCGAAGACACTGATGGGTTTAGCTAGGGGGATGTGGCTTCCTAGAGATGAAATTTTACAGCAGTAAATGAGTGTTGACGATCTTCTGTCCCTTGTTCCCAAATATATAATGGAGGTAACTCTTCATAATTCCTTTTTTTTTTTTTACTTGGGTTTTTGACAATTCTTGGTTACTTTTGTACAGAGCTCTTTCTTGATGTTCACTCTTATGAAGAAGCTGTTAGCAGACTCTCTTCAGGCGAACCAGTTTGCTACCCTTCAAAAGAGAATGAGTGCTTTGGAGGCTTCTCTAGCCAAGGAAAAGCAAGAGAAGGCCCAACAGCTTAAATCAATTGAATACTTTGGCAAGAGAGCTAAAGAGCTTGAGAACAAAGCAGTCGAGCTTGATTTATAACTTGGGAAGGCGAATTCTCTTATTCAAATTTGCAAGGATGGGGGTTTAGAGATGTTCAACCGTTTTTGCCAGATTGTGAACTTTTACTACACCAAAGGCTTCAGGTTTGGTTTTGCTCAAGGACAATTTCCTTCAGAGGAGAGGGATTATGTTGATGCTGATGAGCATGATGTTGAACAGGGGCTCCTGGTTACTAGTGAATATGCTTCCCTTGCTAGCCCTAGGGAAGTTAAGTTTGCTGCTTTACTGAAAGGTCAAATAGTTGCTGAGGTTTTGCCTCCTCTTCAGTATCTTTTAGGCTCTCAGGGGTTACTTGCTCTGTCGCTTGATGCCCCCTCTTTTACTCCAGCCAGGGTAGAGTTAGTTGACGCTTTTACACATAAATTTAATGCAGAGGGTGGAGCTATGCCTGATGGTGACCCTACTTAGCTCCTTTTTTTTTTTTTTTTTTTTTAGGTGTTGGGTATGCCCTGCCTCTTTTGTTGAATCTCTTTTTTGTTTTTAGAATATAGAAGTTCTTTTTTGCAAACATTGGGATCACTTTTGCTTAAGCACTTGTTTATGATTTAATTCGTTTGTCCTGCGATCGGCATTTGGGGCTAAACTTAACCAAATCTTTGTAAGATTTAGGCCTGATATGGCATTCGGTAGTCTGGGCCTTCGCTTTTTCGTGTGTTCGACACTTTGGTCCGTTCAACTTTTAAACCAAATCTTTGCATGATTTTGTTGCCTTGTGGCGTTCGGCATTTAGCGATTGGCATTTGGGATCATTCGGATCTTAACCAAATCTTTGTAAGATTTTGGTCTGGTGTGGCGTTCGGCACTTGGGGCCTTCGCCTCTTCGTGCGATCGGCACTTGGGGTCGTTCGAATTTTAACTTAACCAAACCTTTGTAAGATTTTGGTCTGGTATGACATTTAGCTTTTAGGGCCTTCGCCTCTTCGTGTGATTGGCACTTCGGGCCATTCGGCTTTTAAATTAACCAAATCTTTGTAAGATTTTGGTCTGGTATAACGTTCGGCTCCTGGGGCTTTCGCCTCTTCGTATGATCGGCACTTGGGGCCGTTCAGCTTTTAAATTAACCAAATCTTTGTAAGATTTTAGTTTGGTATGGCGTTTTGCTCCTGGGGCTTTCTCCTCTTCGTGCGATCGGCACTTGGGGTCGTTCGGCTTTTAACTTAACCAAACTTTTGTAAGATTTTGGTCTAGTATGGCGTTTGGCTCTTGGAGCCTTCGCCTCTTCGTGAGATCAGCTTTTAAATTAACCAAATCTTTGTAAGATTTTGGTCTGGTACGGCGTTAGGCTCTTGGGGCCTTCGCCTCTTCGTACGATCGACACTTGGGGCCGTTCGGCTTTTAACTTAACCAAATATTTGTAAGATCTTGGTCTTTAGATGTGGGTTAGCCCCTTTGGAGTGGGTAGCGGGTCTTGATTCTTGGCGGAGTTGCCCTACTGACATTATAAAAATAACTCTGACACAGAAAGCATATATATATATATTCATATATATATATATATGCGTATATATATATATATATATTTATGCATATATATATATATATTTTTTAGAAAATGTGAGGTATCGACTTGTAAAGTAAGTGATTTTGTTCTAAAAGAAAGTAAGGCAGGGAAGGCTCTGAATTATGGACCTCTTGATAGTGGGCTGCGACTATCCATGGGCCTTATAATTTAGGCCCCCACCTGCTATTTGTATACCAAGTAAGCTATTCTTTAATAATAAAGGACTTTTTCCCTTTTTCGTCGATGTGGGACCTAGGAACAGGAAAACATCTTGTCGTTCAAAAAGTGTGGGCAGTGTGGAGACCTCTGACAATGGGGCATTTTCATGTTTTGTACATAGGATCCCATTGTCAATGGGTCCACACACTGTCAAGTAAGTAAGTGAATAACCTTATAAGAACAGGATAAGGCCTTTTTTTTTTAAACGATGTGGGACACCGTTTATTGTAAGATCCTAAAAAGTGTGAAGTGGAGACCCTCGATGGTGGGTCCCATTATGGATCGCCTACCATCAGGGGGTCCACCCCCTGTTTTGATTTTGTGTTTTTTTTACTTTAAATAATAACCAAAAGTTTTGTTTGGAATCGATATGGGACTTTCGAAAAAAACAAGTAACAGCTTTATTTAGTCTGAAGTGCAGTACTAGAAAGCACCGTACAATTTTATTGAAGGTATCTTTTTAAATTTATTGCATTCCTTGGTTTGGCCATTTCTGTACCATCCAGGTGTCAGAGTCTGTAGGCCTCTTTCCCAATCACGTCCGAGACTCTGTAAGGCCTTCCCAGTTAAGTTCTAGTTTACCGATATATTTTTCTGACTTCAGGAGTACCAAGTCCCCCAGACTGAAGCTTTTTCTTCTGACTCTCTTATTGTAATTGTTTGTTATCCTTTGCTGATAGGCTTTTAGTCGGATGGCAGCCGCTTCTATTTTTTCTTCCAAAAGATCCAGGTTATGTTCCAGAAGTTGATTATTTGCTCCTTGTTCCCAAGTCAGGCTCCGGACAATGTGTACCGCCACTTCGGTAGGTATTACGGCTTTGGTTCTGTAAGCTAAAGAGAATGGAGTCTCGCAGGTGGAGCGCCTTGGAGTGGTTCTGTATGCCCATAAAACATTTGGCAATTCAGCCAACTATTTTCCTTTCTTATCTTCGAGCTTTTTTTTGATACAAGCGAAGATTATTCTGTTAGTTATTTCTGCTTGCCCATTGTCTTATGGGTGATACACAACTGATACCTTTTGATTGATCCCGTATTTGTCGAAGAAATGCTTAGTGCTTCGGTTATCTAGAGTTGGTCCGTTATCCATAACGATAGACCTTGGGACTCCGAATCTGCATATCAGATTGTTCTAAACAAACTTTTTCACTTGGACATTAGTTACGCTTACGTATGCATTTACTTCTACCTATTTGGTGAAATAATCTATTGCCAACAGGACGTACCTTTTTTGTGATGCAGCCATCGGTAAAGGTCCTAATATGTCCATCCCCCACTGGGCTAATGGCCATAGGCTGCTCATGGTGTGTATCTTTTCAGGGGGTTGATGGACAATGGGAGCATACCTTTGGCATTTGTTGCACCTTCGGGAATACTCTTTTGCTTCCCTTGCCATGTAGGGCCAGAAGTAGCCTTGAGTTTGGGCTTTATGAGCTAATGATCTTTCTTCGGAATGGTTTCCACATTCGCCTTCATGCAACTACCTTAACACTTCCCTAGACTCCATAGGGGTCAGGTTCTAAGCACTGAAAAGTGCGCATTTAAACCCGTTAAATTTAGGCATTCTAGTACCTTTATCTATCTTACTTTACCGTTTTAGATTGATTTCGTATTAATTCCATTTTCACGCACTTATCCCAAAAATAACCTAATTCAGCCCAATAAGAGCATAATGGAAGCAATTTTGAGATTAAACAAAGGAAGGAGCAAAGTGGAGGAAGAAAGAAGCAAAAAAGGAGCAAAAAAGTGGAAAACAAAATTTTAGATTGATCCAACCCAAGGTTCGATTGATCCAACTTCTCTGATCGATCTAAGATTTTCATGATAGATCCAACCTTGACCAAAGCAGAAAGCCAAAGTTCGATCGAGCCAACTTCATCTTCGATCGATCGAACTCTATTTTTGTCCTTATTCAAATGATTGATCTTATCCACAGCTGTGATACCCCCGGATCTCCGGATGCGGGCTGGCTAGGCCCACGCCCGACTACCCAGGGATATCAGACAAATTAGCAATTAACGAACACAGAATATAATATAAAACAGGAATAATGAATTTCTCTAATACATCCAAAATCTCCATCTCTAATACAACTCGGGAATCCACCTCTAGTGGACCCCTAATAAAATCCCACACTGAA
>JAOTQH010030831.1:0-17975 GCA_025631255.1 Cornus kousa | reverse complement strand
ATCTATAACACTCAATGTAAACATTAGTCCACAAACACCATTAATGGTTTGTTATCATCAAAACCTCTAGATTGTCCTTGGATGGAACCTTTAAGGTCAACAGCGCCGTTTGTAGGAATTCTTTACAAAAAAGCCTTTTCACTATCACTTTCATATGACATCGCTCCGGGATGGTGACAGGATCAGACGCTGCATGAGCTCAACAGCAAGAAATCATACAGAAGATGCGTGAAGAGATACAAACACAGTTTGACGTCCTTCGGCAAGCTAACGAAGCTAGTACCAAACAAATCAATGCCCTAAGATAGGCTAATGAAGCCGACATAGTGCAAATTAATGCTCTACGCTAGGAAAATAAAGGACTTTGAGTCAACCCTCGGCAGAATGATCCGCCAAACAAATATCCACCCCTGGTGCATGGACTTGATAACCTTCCTCCTCAGTAAAAGGTTCCTAAGTAGCCGTTTAATGTCTAAAGCGACACTCTGGATCCAAATGATGCCGAAGAAATAATAAGCCAATCCCACATCCCGGGAAACTCCATGATGGGAGGGCCTCGAACCACCAAGGTCCCAGCTTCAGATGACCATGCTGAATCGGGAAGAAAAGATGCATAAGTCCCAGTTGGTGATCAACAATCACCAATCACCAGGGAATGATTTCATTGCTAGATTCTTAAGGGAGATAGATAAACGCATCAAGGGGTTGAAGGCCTAAACACCCGAGGATATGGCAAGAGAGTTCACCGCGTCAATAGTGAAAACTCCCTTTACGAATAAGATAGAATGAGTTACAAGACCCAAAAAGTTCACAATGCCGAAGTTCATCAAGTTCAATGGAACTGGAGACGCCCTCCAACACCTCAATCATTACAAGATGACTCTAGAAATGTATAATGATCCATTCATATGCAAAATATTCCCGTCCAGTCTAATAGGAGTAGCCCTGGAATGGTTCAAGAATTACCTGTGCAAGTCAATCTCAAACTTTGAGACATTATCCATTGCGTTTCTAGCCCAATACTGTGGAAACAAGAAACAAAAAAAGACCACTGCCAGTCTCTTCATGATTTGGCAAATGAAGGGGGAAGGCTTGCAAACCTTTCTCACTTGGTTCAGTATGGAGTCTTCAGGTATTCTAGATTGCAACCAGGATACGACCATAGAGGTATTCAAGATAGCCATGGTGCGGGGTTCATGTTTCCATTCTTTACTAGTGAAAAAGACTTCGGATAACTTGTCATAGTTGAATTCAAGAGTGCAAAACTACATCAGACTCGAAGAAAATGAAGTAACCATATAGCAGAGAGCGACATTAGTCACTGTCAAAAGACAACCAAAGGAATGCCTGAGCACCTTAAGTGTCCAATGGGAACCCTCGAGCATTGAAGGAAGAGCCCCTGAGAAAAGTCTCGAACAACCGAGAAGGTCACACCTCTCAAAGTAACACTGGCAAGACTATATCAGGAGACTAAGGGTAGGAACATTTTTCAAATTCCTCCGCCGATCAGATAACCAATGGAACAAAGGGACCAAAGTAAGCACTATGCATTCCATTGTGATTTCGGCTACCTTACCAATGATTGCAGGAGTCTGAGAAGATAGGTGGAGGCATTGATAACTAAAGGCAAATTAGCGGATTACCTGGTTAACTCAAGCCAATAAAGGCAACCTGAGCAAGCCAGGCCAACTCCAAAAGCCGTAGGAGACAACCATCCCGTTCGGGTAATCAATATAATCCATTACCGTCCGAAAGAAGACGAATAACCAGAAAATTCTTATGGGATTTAACTCAAGCAAGCCCATAAGCTACTAAGGGTCAGTGAGATTAATGCAGTCGAATGCAAGTTGAGTTCTGCATAGATTTTCTTCCATGAAGGAGACCTCAAGAGGATACAACATCCATATGAAGAACCACTAGTGATCAGCCTACTAGCACCAAATTGCTTGGTCAGGCACGTACTGATTGATCCTGGAAGCAGTGCCAATATCATACGAAGTGGACATTTGACTAACTGAAGTTGGCTATGGATCAGGTCAGCCCACCGGAAATCTCTTGGTAGGGTTTGATGGAAGGAGAGTGGAACCCATAGGTGTAATCATGCTATTGGTCACTGCGTCCAAAAGATCCTTGAAAGAGAACTTTATGATTGTGGATATCTACTCAATGTATAACCTTTTAATGGGTTGAGGATGGATCCATCGTATGGAAGGAGTTTCATCGACTCTACATTAAGTCATGAGATGCATTGACCGTAATGGGCATGAAGTTATTGATATATAGGGGGATTAGGTGGCAGCAAAAAAGTGCTACCACACTATTATTCATCTAACTCATAAGGGAAAACAATTGCTGAAATAACAATGACCAGGCACCTCCTCTCCCGAAGAGAGTAAGGAGCCAGAAGAAGAGCATCTAACCAAAGAACCCCTAGAAACCGTACAAATAGTCTTAGGGAATGAACTCAAGCTAACCTATATGGGGGTGCTTTAATCAGCCCAGGAAAAGGAAGAACTGACAAAAATCTTAAGGTAGAATGCCGACATCTTTGCTTTGAATCATTGGGACATGCTAGGAATTGACCCACAGATAGCGTGACACAGCTTGAACGTAGACCCAAGCCACCACCCAGTAAAGCAAAAACAGAGGAGATTCACCTCAGGAAGAAACAAAATCATTGCTGATGAGGTCGACTGACTTTTGGAAATAGGATTTATTCGAGAAGTCCAATACCCCCTATAGTTGTCAAACATTGTTGCTGTTTATAAGAAAAATGGCAAATGAAGAGTATGCATTGACTTCAGTAACTTGAATAAGGCCTGCCCAAAAGATAGCTTCCCACTTCCAAAAATCAATCAGATGGTGGACGCTACGACCGGGTATAAAAAACTAATTTTCCTTAATGCTTATTTAGGTTACAACCAGATCCCGATGGATTCATCGGAGGATGAGAAGACTTCTTTTATCACTGAACGCGAAACCTTTTGCTACAAGGTAATTGATGAGTGCTGAATATATGCATACTTGAGCCCCTAATTATGTATATACTAAGGCCAAAAGTGATATTTCTATCTATAGTTAGACTAATTTATGTTTAATGTGTGTTTGTAGGTACTTTCCCAGAAAAATGGTTAAAACCGGGACTTTATGAAGATATCGAAGCTTACAGAGTTGTTGCCGGTCATTCAGAGCAAGCCGAGAGCTTAAATGGTGATATTTGAAGTAATTCAAGCTCCAAAGCTCGAGCCTAAGTGATGAGGCTCGAGCATCATAACAAAGAAAAGAAGAAAAGTCAACAAGGCCCAAATGCTCGAGCATTGTACCTTGATGCTCGAGCCTTTACACATGGTGCTCAAGCTTTAACCAAGGGTACTCTAGCTTTGACCCTCAAGCTCGAGCATGAGGTGTCGAAAGTTAAAGAGTTGATTTAATTGGAAGGCTATGCTCCCAGATCTCGTGCCTTATCTCCAGGATCAAGTACTAACAACTGAAGCTCGAGTATGATGTCCTGAAGCTGGAGCCTCTGTTCCTAAATGCTCGAGCATGGTACCTAGTGCTCGAGCATATGAAGCATGGATCGAGCAATGTTAAAAGAGTTTAACCCCAAAAATATTCTAAGTGTTGAAGAAAAAGACGCTTCGAAAGATAGTTGAAGAAAATTGGCTAAGTGTCAAAGTGAAGATCGAGCATCATCTATTGAAGCTTGAGCATCTATCTAGAAATGCTTGAGCATTGTTCCTGAAGCTCGAGCATAAATCTTAAAGCTCGAGTATCAGTTCCTAAAGCTTGAGCCTTCCATGACATGTCAGATTAAAAGCTGCGGGATTACTCTTTTTATCAGTCGTTTATCATCCCAGATAGGCCAAAAGACCTAAAAGCCCACCAAATAATTATTTTCTTCTATAAAAGAAGGCGTAAGCCTTGATAGAAGGGGTTCAAAATTTTAATCTCTTTTACAGTGTTATTCAGAATGCTAAAGGTGTGGTGGCTTTTAGGGTTCCGACAACCTTGAAAGTGAAGATTCTGAGAAGAAAGGTGCCGTCCGTGACGATGGAGATGAACTTAACACAGATGATATCCAACCTTGTCATGAGTAGCAAAATCCTTTCTTAGGGCACTAATGTAACTTAATATGATACTATGGTTTGATTGTTTTGACTCTGGGATTTATTTTAATATATGATGTTTTCTTGATTATATGACTATAAGCATTTGAGACAACTCTAGTGGTTTTTCATGCTTTAGTAGAATATAAACTGTTATTCCCTTGTCTTAGATATAATAGTTTATGTTTTATTCTCAACCTACCTTGTTGTATGGTATCTGGCGGAGCCCTGCCGAACACGAGAATAGAGGTCATATAATGGTACTCCAATGTTTTTTACCAAAGAATGTTTTCATAGTCTATGCTTAGGAAAGATAGCTTATTTGCAAAGTAGTTAAAGTAGGTAGAGTAGGTAGGCGAATAGCCCATACAAACCGTAGATAGGTTATAATTAACTGAATTTGGTAAAACATATTTCTTTAAACTCCGAACTAAACGAATGTTATTGAGTTCAGTTCATTTGAAAATAGAATTGATTAAAGTCCCAGAGTTCAGTTCATTTGAAAATAGAATTGATTAAAGTCCCAGAGTTGATTTAAATAACCATAGTATAATGATTGTGGTGAAGTCAAAGCCCTAAGGTTTCTCTCTCTGATCATTTAAGTTAGTTTAATTTGTTTTAATTAATTATTTTAGTTTGTTAAATCGTGACAACCAACAAAATTTCCAACCAAGTTACTTGTAAACCATAGAACAAAGTTAAAAACTGAAAAATAGATCTCTTCTCCCTGTGGTTTCGACATCCTCTTCGCATAAAGCTATCCTACACGATATCGTACGATTACGAGAAATACACACATCATGTGTCACTAATTGAAAACTAAGCATGGATGACAAGTAAGTATAGATTGTCTAGTCAATCTACTGGATAACACAACCTATTAAATGAGACCATAAACCATTCGGTTAAACCATAATTATTACTGTTAGACCAATAAGGAGGGGTTGAATTGGTTCTAGGTAGATTATTCTCTTTTTCACTTAAGTATAAACATGCATAACATAGAAGATAAAATCAATGCAAACAGTCAAATCATATAGACACAAGATATACAAGGAAACTCCATCAATAGGGAAAAACCATGGTTCTTAGCCTCAGCCAATAAATGCCTCCACTAATAGTATGAACGATGTTACACACTTAGCTATCTCACTCACTACACACACCCTTGTACAAGAATAGATACTAGTTTTCACAATCAATTCACACTCACTAGCTTACCATCTTCACTTGCTGCATGCAAGTAGTTACTCACTCAGCTACCCAACTTTCTAACCACCTTGTACTCACTAGGACATTGACTTTCATAGCCTCTACACATACACACACAAGATCAAACAATGTTCACACAGGCACTCACCCACTCCACAGCAACCCTACTTTGACACCGAAGCTCTCATAGCTTAATCAACAATGGGGTGAGGTATTAAAGCCTCACTACCATTTATATGAAGTGTCAATGCACAAAATACAAAATGCTTCAAGTGCAACACCAGATAAGAATGAACACACAGCTTGAAGTATCAAATATAAGAACCCTAGCTTCACTTCTTTGCAACAAGGTGGATAAAACTGTCAGAACACAATGCAGATTCACTTGATAATCAAACTAGGTTCCCACAGCCTTGAATAGGACAAGTACACTTACTTGAATGGTTTACACAAGTAGATAAGCAAGGTAGAACAATAACAGCTCCCATAAGGCAAAAACCCCAAAGTAAAGGGTAATGAAGTAACTTCACAATGCAGCTTCAAGAATGGCCTACAATGGACTCCCATAGCTCTGTATAGCTAATATACACTTGCACATATGTCTTCCTCAATGAACTCAATAAGGTAAAATAGATTTAGTGCACACACCAAAACCAAGGGTAAAGAAGTAACTTCACTCTGCAGCTTCAAAACTGACCTGGACTTGTCACCCACAGCCTTGATATCTTCAACAACCCTACTCAACAAGATTCACAATGATTGGAGCAAGAAATAACAATGTCATTTCATAAAAGGCTTAATTCACAATCTCAAGGGTAGAATGGTCTCTTCACAATGAAGCTTCAGTTCAACCCTGTAAATGCCTCTCACAGTCTTGTATCAATAAAATATACTTGTTTAATTGATAAGCTCAATTCAGATAGCACGATATAACACTTTCACTTCACAAGCAACCTTAGTCTCACCAAACCTTAGCATTCAAGCTTCAAAGCGTATAACTGTAATCTAGCTTTAGAGGTACCTCAAACTTTACTCCCCCAGTATTTAATAGGAAATATACACTTGATCATGTATTAATCACATTAAACAAAGCAAGCTATAACAATATGTATGCTCACAGCAGCCTCTTCAGAATTAAAAACCTGTTTTGCAACCTTTTCAAAACTCTACCTTAAGATGCTTTAATTCTTCAATAACCAAAGACTTTCTCAGCTTGAAAATAATTTCTTACACAAGGTCTGAAGGTAGGATATGTTATATCAATAAGGACGCACCACAACAACTTATAAACAACAAGTTAAAAGCTCACAACAAGTGCACTTTGCTGCATCTGTAACTTTTTGGTTTATGGGGTACTTCAATAATTTTGAGACTGGTCCTTTTTTATTCTAGCTCACACAGTTGAATCTCAATATATAACACTTGCTCAAGTTAATACTTTAGAGATTATTATATGGTGTTAATAAATTAAAGTCCAAGATCAGTGTGTAAATCAGTTTCTACTACAGCACTGATAATGGGGCAGAAATGGAATTTCACAGCTACATCAACATAAACTCTGCACCCTCAATCATATTTTAGCTAAACATAGATACTCAGATGATTATCACAGCATCGCTAGCATCATTTATCAAATTAGTTTACATTCATAATATAGTATGGTTATAGCTTTCTAAGTTCAGTTTCAGTAGCTTAAACCAAAAAACCATGATTATCTAGAGGTTTGAGATATGATATTCAATACCAGCCTTAATATGTAGTCTTAGGCACCTTCAGCTGTTGTATATCACCAAAATATGTATGCTCAACCCATGTTCAAGCTCCAGAAATGACCTCAGCAACTTTAAACCACTTTAGCCACATCTTACACCTGAAAATCAGCTCCAAACAGCCTTCTAAATCTTCACTGCAACTATGTTCCTTTTTGACAAATTTCTGTGAACCATTGAAGCTCAACTATTATGAAATATCACATAAAATGATACTCATTTTTAGCTATCAAAAATTACACTCTCTCAGCTACTGAAATCTTGCTTTGTCACACAAAGAGGCAGCATTTCCACAAATGCTATAACAACATATTTATAGGGTCCTCATTTCAGCCCTACTATGGATAAGACCTTATTGAATTAGCCAATGAATTCACTATACATTTTTCTCTCTGCAGGACGACCATGCCATGTCAAAGTCATGAAGATTCAAAAAATAAAAAATTTGACTAAATGTTGAAGGGCCTCATTCTCCCTTTGACCATGTGGCAATTCTTTGATCTACAAATCTCTTTTCTAAACTTCTATAATCATACGTGGCCATTGAAGGAGTGGTGAGAATGAGCTAAAGTGATTTCATAAGGGAGAACATTTCCTCTGTGGATAGTTTTGGAGCTTACTCAAACTTCTAAGTTTACTAAATCTTATAAATGTATCATCATCTTCTTCTTACATTAAAATATTTTCTAAAGATAGATCAAAATCATTTGATAAAATATTCTCATCTAATTTTTTAAAATATCAATTTCACTAGCATTGCCCGCCAAACTCGCCCCGTATCTAAAGATCCCAAGCATCTTAGCATGGTATAATTAGGCTTAAAAAAAAGCATGGTATAATTAAGTGTGATAGGTATCAACCAACCAAACCATCATTGCCAACCTATATGTTCCAACTTAACCATACCTAATATTCCAATAATATTTTATAGTTTTATTAATCATACACTCACAATTTTACATAATTTACAAATTGCAAACAAGTGAGTACAATCAGCACGTAGTAATGACATGAGATGAGCACCTAATGTCCTAGATATCTAACAATAGCACCTAATTTGAATTTATTTTTTTTATTTTTATTTTTATTTTTTTTATTAGCACCTAATAATAATATGTACCTAATATTATATTACCTACATATCCCACATAAGTATAGTAATGATTAATCTACAGTAGTAGTATTTTGTTTGCTTTACTGTTCTTTTAGCGCAGATAAATCCCTTTTATTTTGAAGCAAAAGCACAATTTGGCGACCCCCGAAACAGAAGAATCATTTGATTGCTTCAATCGATCGACTGATCCGTTGGAGGGAAGAAGAATCTCGAGTAGCATTTTCCCTTTGTGGGTTTTTGTTGAAAAAGAGTTTGATGTGTATATATCTATATATATATATATATATATATATATACATGATTAGAGTAATAGAGATGAGATAATGGGTTGGCGACGAAGTTGAAGAAGAAAACAGAGGAAGATCGATATTCATCCAATAATCTCAAGCAACATTCTCCAATTTCTTCTGGGTTTTTGAAGAGGAAGAGAGAGATATATAAATATAGAGAGAGAAAGTTAGAGAGAGAGAGGGAGAGGAGATGATGGGATGGAGACGAAGTTGAGAAAGAGAGCAGAGGAAGATGGCGAGGGCAGAGTGGGGATGTGGAAGAGGCAAATGGTATTCCTACAAGCGAACCGCTCTTATCATTTGTATACTCAACATCGGTGTTGCTCTCTATGTTTTCCGCTCTCTCTATACTTCGCTTTACATCTACCCATATAACGATCCACAAAAAGAAAAAGGTACGAGTTCAGTGGTTTTGCTGATTTGGGTTTTTGTAGATGACTAAGTACAATGTGTTGTTCCTTTAGTGTTCATTCATTGCTTGCTTGATGATGGGCTTTCCCTATACAGATTTTAGGTACACCCCAGATCAGATTAGAAAAATGGAAGAATCAATTCGGATACGAAAAGAATTGGAACCCATAGAACTCGCTGAATTGGTAAGATTTATTTTAGATTTTGGGTTCTTTGTAGAAATTATAGTGCAGTAATTTTTGGAAAGTGGAAAATTTTGATATGTTGAATTGGAGTTGTGGGTATTTATTGGGTTTTCTATGCTATTCATAGTTAGTCAATTGGTTAAATATAGTGTAATGGAGAGAGTACAATGTTGTGGTGCAGGTGAAAAAAATAGAGGAGGAATTCTCTAGTGAAGAAAGTATACTTGAATTGCCCCAGCACTTGAAACAAAAGATCACGGGTGAGATCCTGGAAAGGTTGAAGGGCTTGAATGCAAGTGATCAGCGAGGTGGGTGCATTTCAAGATCACTGAGTAACTTAGCAATGTCATGCATTATTGTTTCTTTATCTGCATTGTAAAATTGTCATTGTGCAAGTAGTCTATTTCTTTCTTGTTAATCTGGAAAAGCTTTAGGTAACTCTTTCCTATTCATATGCAGCATATGCTACATCATATTTTAATATTTAATTTCTGCGTCGATAGTTGCATTGCAGAACAAGATCTTAAATATTGACTTTAGTTGCACTTTATTCTAGGTTATTTACTGATTTTGAACATGATGCCAATATAGTTATGTACTACAGTCTTGAAGTGCTTCTAGAAGGTTCAAGTGGAATGTAATTGCAAGTTGTTATTAACTATTACTTGAGATTTTTAACTGGTCAAATAGTCGGTTACTTTTGAATTTGTTGAAATGTAGATTACAAGCATCTGCATATTGTGACCACTGTTGAGCATATAGAGGACAAAATAACTCCTCCATTCTACCTTTTCCTTCATTCTGAAAAAGGATCATTTTGTTGGATGTGAATGTAGTTATGCAGTAACATTTTGTGATATATTAATTACTTGTACATATGCTTGAACGGTGCCATGCTATGAATTTGTAAACTATTGACTATAATCAAGACAAACAAACTCATTTTATCGAATTCCAGTAAATGAATAAAAATTAATCAAGTGCAAACAAAATGTTTTCTAAACTCAAGAGCCATTTATTTGCCATGATTCTTATGTACTTAGGAATGACAGTGCAACCACACCATGAATTTTTTTTATTTTTTTTATTATTATTATTTTTTTTATAAGTAAAAAATTATACATTGATTTTGATTCCAGTTAGCTCTCATAAAGTATAACATTATCTGGGTAAATCTTCTTTTTATTTATTTATTTATTATTTTGTCAAAATCTTGTTCTTGGTACAAAACCTGCTTCCATGGATTTCTTAGATTTGATGGGTCGGCCCCTGAAATTTTATGAAAACTCATTTCTGATGAACATTTCACAGCATCAAAGAGTCACAAATTGTAGTGTAATGTTTCTTTGACAAAATTTTGCAAAACTTTCAGGGAAGAGATTTCCTGATGCTTCAATAGCATGTAGCTGTAAAAATACCTTTACAGTTCAATATGTTAAGACATTTTCCTGAAGTAAAGTTCCATTTGTCTTTGCATCTTTCATTTGGTATTCCTTCGTCTCCAAAATATTTGTAGTTATCAGACACGTCCATGCTTCTACGTATTTTCCTAGCTTCATCTTTTGTTATGAATTTTTATAATTTTTAGACATAAGTTCACCATAATATTATATGTAGGAAATTAAAGAGCCATTAAACCAAGCCATTTTCACATATCTCTAGAAACTTATGAGAACTATCAGATTAGTTACTACTTCAGGCAAACTGAAGTTGAGAAAGACACAGATAATTGGAAATTGAGGAGCTTCTGTCCTTGAAAATATAGGATTCAAGAAATGATTGGCGACACTACTTTATTACTATCATTTGTCATTATCATTTTTTTTTAGAGCAAAATTCAAAATAACCCCTTGATTAACAAGTTGTTGCACATAAGGCCCCATGAATTATTCTCATCTAAAAACCCGTTAAATTTACCCAAAATTTTGCAATTAGCCCACTACCATCAATTTGCCATTGAAAAATGAATGGAAGTGTATGACGCGGATTGTGCATGACATATATTTCGAATGTTGTGAATATTATACCATTATACCGTCGAGATAATCAACTAAGACAATACAGTAGTAATCAAATATAAAGTGCGCAAGAATCGTCTGGATCACCTAGACCTAGAAGGGGGATGAATAGGTCTTGTGGAACTTTTAAGCAATTTAAAATTTACCATTAATCTGGTTATATTGCCTTCCAAAACAAACAAAGATATTCTTGCAGATATTGATAAACAAAAACACTAAAAGCAATAATAATGCAGTAATAAAGCAGTAAAGTCGCACCAGTTTTTAACGTGGAAAATCTCTCAAAAACGGTTAAAAAACCACGGGACCCAGTCCGGAAAATCAATCCACTATGAAGAAAGAGATGTACAATCAGGTCACAGTTCGGTACTCTCGGACTCCTAATTGATCTCTCGACACAGCTAATACCAAATCTTCAGTTCCCTCAGATCTCTAGGTCATCAATTTCTCAGTCTATAACAGTTAGTATTCTCGAACCTGCTTCTTCATTGATTGATCTCAACCACTAGTTAGTTGAAACAAAAATCTGGTTGATTGGTCTGATGAGTGTTAAATTGATCTTTTTGCTTAGCAATGAATGTTTTAACACCAAAAACACATCTACTCACCAATACAAGAATGCGTGACGAATGAGGAAAAACAAAAATATGCACTCTAATTCTTGCCAAAAAAACATTTACAATAAGAAAAAAACTCTCTCACAAGAAAAACTCTCAGCAATATATGAAGTATATAATGAACATCAGGTTTTGATCCTTGTGAAAAACAAACAAAAAAGTTCAAGCTTTAGAAATATATGAATTTATGAAAAATGCTCTGTGAATGCATTGTCTAGGTTTCAGAGATCAGTACTGTTTATAAACAATCCTAGGAAGTATTTGGATTAGTTCATGATTCAGCAATTTAAATCCTAGCAGAACTCTGTTTTCTGCAAGCCATGATCGATCCAAAGGAGTCCACGATAGATAGCCATCTGCTGTCCTATAGATTGAGACTCACTGGACAGTTCACGATTGATGCATTACAAGACCTCGATCGATTGTCATGAGCTATCCTATCGAATGAACCTTACTGGAGTCTTTGCGATTGATATAACATAGTTCTACAATCGATCGACACTACAATTTCTATAGATCGAAAATGGTCCAGTGTACTCTGTATTGTGCATCAGGGAACCACGATCGATCCCCAATACTCACAATCGATTGGCCTTTTGAACGCTTTTCTAATAAACTTTTACTTATCAAAAAAAAAAAAAAAATTACTCACGATCGATTGGTGGGTGCTATTTATTGTTACTTAATAGAAAAAGAGAATTTCAAAAACAGATGCATAAATATTAAAACTCGTGTTTAATTCTAAATAAGTTTGAAAACTTTGGAATTTAAATTTTTGAACATAATACTAATTGATGAGAGTGCATTATGGTGTAAATTTACCTTTTTACCCATTTGTTGACAAAGTTGACAGACTGTATCTTTGTTGAAGCTCATCTTCATAATGGAGTAAACTTTCACTTCAGTCTCAACTAAGACGTACTAGTCTAACTAAAAATAAACTAAAAATACATTATTCATGTATATGAAATTTGCTAACCTTAGTCATTGGAACCTAACATTTGCCATTGTGATTGCCCAACACTGTAGAAACCGATCCATCATTCATTTTTTATTCTAAAGTAAAAAGTCAAAATTTCTTTATTAATAAAATTAAATAGTCTATTTGACCTTCTTTTAGCATATCTGTCCTCTCCTTCTCTCTACTTTTTCTTTTCTTTTTTCCTGAATGGGTATTTGTATTAAATAAAGAAAGAAACAATTAGTACAAAGGAACAAGTGAGGGCATACCCTCACAATACATCAAGCATACTGGACACTGGACATAAACCACTTCCAGTACAAGAAAGAAATAAAAATAAAACAAAAGTCAAAACAGAAAAATTCAGCATAAGGCGTAAATGTTCTCCATAGACAGCCCCATAAGGGTTGCAGCCTTCAAAGTAGCATCCATAGCAATCTGAGTAGCAGACCTAGCAGACTTTCCATACAATCTACCATTTCTTTCTGTCCAAAGACTCCACAGAATTGTAGGAAAAGAAAGCTCTAGCAAACTTTGATCTCGTTGAGGAACCAGCAGCAAATCGTTGCCACCAACCCAAACACTCCGCAAGTGAAGCAAAATCCTGGTTGCATCCCAATTAAGAGTACCACTAATTCCAGATATTAGTAGCAATAGAGCAATGCACAAAAGGATGATAAATAGAATCATCACTCTTAAAACAGCTGTGACGTACTGATAGCAAAGGTAAACCCCTCTTCTTAAGATTTGTAAAAGAAGGAATAGCATCAAGAATGATTAGGCAAGCAATCACTGCCACCCTAGGTCTGCAAGAGTTCCGACATAATTGCTTCCAAGGAGTCATTTGACCACTAAATCTGCAGGAATTCCATACACATTTAAAACTGAATTTTCCAAGAACCCAATCTATTCTGTGATGCCCAGAAACAGTCCTTTTAGCTCTCAGCTGCTCTCCAATCTCAACAGGAAAGGAAGAAGGAAAATACCATTGCTTCTGATTGATAAATCTTGAAACAGTGTCATCTATGTTCGCTCGACAAAATCTCCAAACCCTATAAGGCCACTGCTGAATCAAAAGCTTCCTATTAAACCAAGGATCCCTAAGAAAATTAAAAGAGTTCCCATCCCCTACTGCAAACTCCAATTTTTGCATCATAAATCTCTGACCTGCAGCATTGATCTCCATATGGCAGAATCTGAAGAACTTGGTACATAGGTCCAAAAGTTTGACTTCCTGGTATATTTTGCCTTAAACCATTCAATCCACAAGGGATCTTTACATTGAAAAAAATCTCAGACTAAACAACAAATAGCAGCAAAATTAATATATTCAATCCTTTTCAAACCATACCCATCCTCACTCCTAGGCAAAGTAACTTTATTCCAACTGAGTAGTTGGAGTTTAGCCCTGTTTTCCTTTGTGCCCCAGAGAAAAGATTTCAGTTTCCTTGTAAGGCCCCTTTTGATTGATTGAGGCAAACTGAAAGCAGCAGTCCAATAATAGGAAAAAGATGTAGGGACTGACCTAATCAGTTCAATTCTACCTGCCATGGATAAATGCATCCCATTCCAAACAGAGAGCTTAGCAGTAACCTTATCCAACAAAGGAGAGCATTGGCTTCTCTTCAAACCATTACTCATCAAGGGAAGACCAAGATAAGGCATCGGGAAATGACCCTATTTGAAGTGCAACAGTCTCAGCAACCTCCTCTTTCTTCTAACATCACTAGAATGAACACATAACTCTTCTCCTTGCTAACCATTAGACCTGCAGTCTAATGAAACTCCTCCTCAAAAATGTCCAATATAACTCTTACTGTACCAAGATGAGCCTTAACCACCAGGAGAACTCCCTCCTCTTGCAGAGACCCCAATAATCTCAGCAACAGATTCGGTTGATGACTTTTGTTCATTATATGACGACTAACTGATGGCGCAGTTAAATGGGGAGTGCAATGAATGGTTGTTATCAGTGGAAAAGGTCGATCTGTGTTCCTTTATGCCCCTCTAATGGTGTTAATTGCACTCCTCTCTCTCTCTCTCTCTAACACACACACACTTGTATCTTTCTTTATCGAACATTCTCTCTCCATACCTAGTTCATTGAAGACATCTTTCTCTGGAACCCAATTCACTATAACAAGAGTAATTATTAAAAGAAGTACAAATTCTTATCAAAATCTAATATTTTTCTTCAAGGATTCTTATTCTACGAGAAGTATTAAAAGCAATCTTCTGTGAGTAGTCTTCTCTGATCTTCACTGATTTGCTTGCAACAATAACCTTTGGTATGTTGAATTTTGAAATGCCACCTGAGAGCCATCATCTTCTGGTCTGATGTGTTCAATTATGCCTTGCGCTGAACTAAATCCACATCAAAAAGGAACGCTCTGAAACAACTCTCTCTCTCTCTCGCTCGCTCTCTCTTTACTTTCCCTTTGTTTTACTAATTGTTCCATTGTAGTTGGTCCTCATTTCAACCATTTTTTCTCTCTCTAGTCACTTGCTCTCTCCCTAATCTCTAATTTCTCTATTTATGTTATTCACACTTTCTTGATTTTGAACTCTATGGTGGGAAGTGAAGAAGAACTATGCAAATTATGTTCTAGCATTATGGTTCGTTGGAAATAACTGTTGGACCATTTGGTTGACTTTGATTTTCTGTCCCTTAGCCAGTCTGGACTTTTCAGTTTGGAAGCTTTGTGATGGTCTTTGGTTTTTGCAAGTGTTACAAGCAAATAGATGTGGAGGATATTTCCATACCAGTTTAGGAAGCGATTTGTAGAGAAGTTTGATTCCACAGAGTGTGTTGAGACTAATGCACCTGTCTTGCAGCATCCAATGCAGCTGAGGGGAGGTTGGAATGATGGAAATTAGAATGACATGTTATCTTCCTCTCTTCATTGACTTGAATTATGCATTGAGGGATCTGGAATGGTGTGTGGAGAGTTGGGTTAGCGAGGAGGGAAGAAAACGATTTTGGTGTTGCTGCTAACGTGTATATACGTGCGTCTGTGTGTATATATATATATAATGTATATTGAGTGACTTATGAAATATATATATATATATATATATATCTATATATTGAGTGAGGAGCAAACAATGTTTCCACAGAGAGAGAAAGAGTGATGTTGGTTAAAACATAAATGTATATTTATATGTGTTAAGTTTTTTTTAAGAAAAATGAAGAAGAGATAAAATGTAGATCACGCACACAAATGTATTTACACACACGTGTCTTCAAGGAGAAGAACAAATGAACAATAAATTCAGACACGGGTCATTCTTAAAATGGATGGGTCATGGGCGAGATTAAATGTTAGAGTGAGGTTAGCCATTCCATGAAATTTAAAGGACTCCTGCATGTTTATATATCATTTTATCAATTCAATAAAGGGCAAACCCAGTATGTGTTTATGTATCATGTATCACATTATCAATGTCCAGACTGCTCAATAAGTTTTTCTGTTTCTTCTGAGATTTCAGAAGTCTGTCATGATTTGTTAATATATTGTTCCTCTTGACTTTTTAGGTGTTTCTAGTATGTGTTCTATTTATGTATATTCGAAGTTATTTTTGTTCCTGTAATAGCATTGAGTGAAAGTTTGGAGTTAGAGTTGGTTGGATATGACTGGATCTAACAATCAACTTCAATTGTTAGCAAGTTTTGATAAACCTATTATAAATGACTTAGAGCTCGTGTAACCACTTCAACCCAACGCGTTTCCCACTTTTTTTCCCTAATGATTTTTTATTATTTAAGAAATCTCTAGAGTGCAATATATATATTTTTTGATTAATAAATTCTCTAGAGTGCAATATGATAGAAAAAAACCAAATCAGTTTTGAATTTTGTTTCTTCACCAATAATTACTAATTATTAGAAATTTCATATAAAAAGATGGTGGGTTGGATTTCAGATGAATTTTTTAAACCTGCCAAATTATATTGTAACTTGAACCTTGAATTTTTTCTTTTGATAAGTATTCATTGAAAAACACCCAAAAGGGGAACGCAGCCCAGAACATACTGCACAAAAACCTATAGCCTCAAGATATTCACAAAATCCAAGAGAATCTCCATCGATTTACAATTGGAGCCCTGAACCCAAAAGAATAGAGAACTAAGAATAGAAAATCTAAATGCACCGCAAGGAGATTCCGCCCCATCAAATGATCTCCTATTCCTCTCTCTCTTTAAGGCCCACCAAAGACAAAGGGGGGCAGTCCTTCATGCATCTCTAACCTTGACTTATTGCAATATGTAATTGAATTGGACTAAAGGTTGCTAGATAATCTCAAATCCCTTTTAATATACAAGGAGTATTGGAAAATCCTAGGTTTTTATTGGGAAATTGACCTGTTTTTAGTTATGTGACATCTAAATCGACCCTCCTTGTAGCTTGTTGGTTTCCTCTGTGTGTTGGAGCCTATGCATCAAGGAATGGTTGGTAAGAAAAAGGAACTTTGACAAAAATGCAATTTGCATCTAAAGGATAACGTGAATTTTGTGAAATCCTGAATATGTTCATACATACAAGAAATTTAGTTTACACCTTACATCACAGCCAAAGAATTCTTGAAGTCCTTTCTGAGTCATTTGGATGATGAGAAAGTCCTATATTGTCTTCAAATTATCAAAAGAATGGGATCTATGTAGACAAATTGAAGGAGGTGAGACTCAGTTTTCTATGTAAGCAAGCCTATTTTATCTGTTTCCCATGGAATATTGTTGTTTTAAAACAATGTGGCTGCATGATTGGGCGACATTATTGACATTGTTCTATATTGGGATTTGTTGTGTGCCCTAGCCATTGAAACTACAATTGATTTGATCTAAGAAGCAGGGAAACAGATAAAAAGACAAGGATACGACACGACACGGATACGGTGACATGGCAAATCCTAAAAAATTAGGACATGGACACGGACACGGCGGGGACATTGCAAATAAGAAATTTATTTTCTATATATATGATGTTGTACTTTAAGAAATTAAGAGTAATATTATTTTTTACAATCTCATAATGAAGAATTTTTTTTTTTTTTTTGGTGGACAAAAGAAAGAATGGTAGAAATAGGGTTTAAGAAAGAGGGAAGAAAAAACAAAAACAAAAAAACAAAAAGCAAAAATCAAAGAGAATTAAGGTTTTGTTAGAAAAAAAATTAGGCCTTGGTTAAAAATAAAGGTAAGAATCCATAGAAGAGAAAAATGTTCATGGGGAATAAAGGAAAAAGGAAAAAGAGACAAAAATATTTTTATTGTGAAAGGAAAAAAAAGAAGTATTTA
>JAOTQH010030724.1:6934-27893 GCA_025631255.1 Cornus kousa | reverse complement strand
GCACCCACTGTGCCCCCAAAGTGGACTTGAACCCTCAACCTCCCATAAAATAATGAGGAGACATTAATCCCGCAGTAATCTCATGGATATTTTTTATTTTAACATTTGATTGTAAAAAAAGTGGTCATTCAATATGGTCATTCTTAACTTCGAAATTTCAATGCTCAACAATCTAAAACTTCGGCGTCATATTCCAAGAAATAGCAACAGAGAAAATTAAAAGGAGCAAACACATCTTCCTGCACCATAAATTTGATATGGCCTATAGCAACCATTTTACATATGGAACATCACCACTGAAATATACCAAATAAGAGCGATTCAATTTCAATTTGGAATCTTTAGGACCATATACCATAGATATTTTTCTGACATTTCAGAAAAAAAGAAGGAAAAAAACTAACAGAGAATTGGTCAGGGTTATCATATGTTTTTAAAAAGGAACTCAATAGGTCCAATATTGATAGACTATCAACACGGATAACATCATTTGAGGCACTTGAAGCAACAAGAATTATACATCTAAGCATATAGGGAGTTTACCTGTGAAAATGGCAGCCATCAATTCGAACCACAATCCAAGTAGATGGCATCAACTTGCTCTCGAATTGGAAAGACTTGACATATTCAGGTTTAATTTTGTTGATGTCTTCTCCAAAATTTCCAAGTTCTTTAATGAGACATGAGTGCTCATTCCAAAAGCTTCTTGCGGCTATATTTTCTGAATGGACAACAATCACCTTTTTTCGCAGTCTTCTAACAGGAGTTCCATTATCCTTGTACTTTACAATATCTTCTGCCTGAATAACGATTAAAAAAAAAAAAAAAAAGGGTTTCAGCTTGCCAAATTAGAAGTCATACACAAGGTAATGTGAAGAAGAGCATTAAAGGAATTTAAGATGCAACATATTTTATGTTTCTGGTCATATCAAATGATATTTCCAAGAAACGAAACGGACTCCAGTTTTTGTAGTTAAAAGTAAATTGTTGATAAAGCCAAGTTCTCTAAAATCCCAAGCCAGTGTTAAGATCTTGGTCTTGCATTCTGGATTCCAAACCTGGGTGGAGTATTAATGTGTTGCCAAGTATATAATTTTGCCAGATGTTATCAACTTATTGTAGATTCTTGTCAAGCTCCGGATATGACCAAACAGCGAAACATTTTAACAGGATAATTTCACCCAATCTGGACTTGTCCTGTAAAAATCTTCGCAAAGTTGATTAGATAGATCTAAATATATTGATTTATTTATTTATATTTAAATAGTTTATATTTAAATAAATATAAATAGTTGGTAATGAGAAATTTATGAATTTTAAAAGTGATATAAAGGAAAGATCATTGCAGAAGAGATCACTAGGGATGGTAAGGGGCCGGTTTGGGATGAGGAACGCCCCTCAACCGACACCGCCCTGTAAGAGGAAAACGTTTCCCAACCCATCCTAAGCTTGAGACATGGTATAACTTTGTCACTTCCAAAATCCATGCTCTAATGCGGCATGGAGAACACTAGGTGCAGGGTGCAGTTAAAACTGATCTCAATCTGTACCAAATACAGGTTTATGATGATTCCTGAACCCACCTCTAATCTGGAAAATTGCCTCTCAAACCCATCTCAATGCATAGTTACTCTTACTCCATTAAGCGAACCCATTACATCCTCAATTCCTTTATCCATGCACACACACAAATGGTTCACTATGAAGCACTACAGAGTTAACATTCAGATCTGCCAACATGACGTCTAAAATAGGCCATGTTAGTTGCCACTATTTGTCTAGAAGTAATTTCTGAACTTTAGTTAATGAGTTATGTTGTTACTTTTAGAAACCAAATTATATTCCTATTAATCAAGCAATTCATAACTTTTATAGAAACAAAAGAAGGACAACAAAAAGAAAAAATGAAAAAGCAAGTACACTAAAGCCTTGGAGAACTTGTATATAAAAGAGGGATCCTAGACTACTCTTTGTGCAACTCCTAAATTGTAAACTATTTCCAATGTATAATATTTGAGTTTTCTAATCTGAACTTGTTCCAACACAGCCAGGAGTTAAATCATGTCGCGATTATGGTTGTCACCAAGATTATATGAAGACACATGGAATTGCAGTTTCAGAGAGTAGGCATCACTTGTTCAAAATTTTGCAACTAAATCACATCAACTATGAATCTTCTGGAGAGAGAGAGAGTACGCATGTTAGGCACTCCACTATGGGAGCACAAGCATCATTGTTCATGCATAGAATTTGTTCACTTCATGGTGCTTACACCACATAATTAAAAGCCACGGGGTAAAGTGGATAAAGATGGAGAACAAAGGAAGATGGCATGCGAAAGTGGAAGAAAGGAAACATGTTCAGAATTTAGGATTGACTCTTAAAGGGTAACATAGGAGAAGCTGACTCTAACAAGTGGTCCTTATACTTGAGGCGTATAGGTACTAGTCGCCTGGAATCAAGGAAACTATGAGCTAGTCATTTGTATATAAATCTTGGTCAAGAGCAGGATTCTCTATCCAGGGATACTCTAACTCAGAAGTTCTAGTAATTGCCATTAGTTGCAATTTTTCTGTTGCT
This sequence comes from Cornus kousa, assembly GCA_025631255.1. Taxonomy (NCBI): domain Eukaryota; kingdom Viridiplantae; phylum Streptophyta; class Magnoliopsida; order Cornales; family Cornaceae; genus Cornus; species Cornus kousa. Next base: position 25,313 of record JAOTQH010030724.1, on the reverse strand, counting down.
TGCAATTGAAATACACATAACATGGTGTTTCCCTTCTCAAAACCGATGGGAACAGGATATGCCATTAAAGCTGAACCATTTAGAAGGCCTTTAAGAGGCCTCAAATTTGGGATTCTAGTAGTATTTGATTGAGGATAATTCTAAGATGGCAGTCAGATGTGCTACAGTTCACTGGATGTTGGCAGCACTGACTAATGCATGGGATTGTGGATTTCTTGATTTCCTTGGAAGCTGAGATAGAAGTGGAACCTTCTTTCAACAAGATGGCTGATGTTCTGGCCAAACAGGAACCTATTAAAATGGAGGGTTTTAGAGGTCATTTCCACCCTCCTTGAGGGGTTTAGATCATTTTGTTTGGGCAGTTGTTGTATCTTAAAATTGCATTGAGTGGTTTTCTGTCTTCTTCTTCTTTGCAGATCCTTTTTCATTCCCCTTTCCCCTCTTTCAATAAAGAATGATTTCTCATCCTTTCCACTTTGTTAATTTCTTAAATTTTAATAATTTTGAGTTATTCCTATCCAGAAAAGAATAAATGAGTCTGTTTTAATTTAAGGCATAAGTTATATTGCTTCAGTAGGCTCTTTTGGGATTCGCTCCCCTTTTGAGCGCTTTTATAAAATTTTACTTATCAACAATATATATATATATATATATATATATTGCTTCAGTAGGTTATATTCACACATAGGCTGACATGTTTTTTTTTGGGTTATATAACTTCATTTTCAGCATTAGGCTCAATTCTTAGAAATTGAAGTCCTTGGGGCGAGGCAAAAACCCAATTACCCAATTACGGGAACTGCCACCCCTTTGCCTGACCATGGAAATTAATTAGTTCGGCTTATAGGACATACTTGGGGCCAAAACCAGGTTGAGAAAAAAATGGTCCGGCATCTGACATGAGAGCACAACAGCATTTGAGCAATAGCACATCGGACTAAGGAGATAACAAGGACCATCTTCAATGAGTAAATTGGAATGGAGGTCACAAGACCAAAGCATGGGGATTTTATCACTCAAGGCACACACCTGATATTTCAATTATACCTTGGTTCAAAATTTTATTTTTCTAAAATAAAAATCTAAAATCATATTTAGTTGCAACACTAGAAGAAGTAATTAAATCCAATAATAATTCATGGAAATATCAATATGCTTGTATCTACGATAACCTCAAAAAAGAGTTGTAACAGAGAGAAGAAAGAGAAGGGTGTAAATAAAAAATATTTTCAAGACCAAAAACTAGATTTGAAAAAATGGAACTAAAAAGGTAAAATAATTTACCACTGATTGCAAATGGGCAAGAACATTTGATAGTTTGTATTCTATATGTTCCAAAAGTTGCTATTTATGTCCTAAGAGAGTATCATAACCATATATGCCAATTAAGATGTAATTTCAACTCAAATTTGACTTATTAGATGATTGTAGTCGAGATATGAGAATGTATTATGGAGTAAACATCTATTTTTCAACACCTTCTTCTAAATAAACTACAATTGGATTGTTGAACAATTTTCGCACTTTCAATTTTCAAAAACTATGTCAATTCAAAATCTTATCCATAATTAAAGTTTTGATGATTTAAAATCTATTAGAGACGAAGTGCAAATCTTGGCCACATTTAGATAAATAAATTGAAATGACTTACAAGAATGGATATTTATCGAAACCAAAAAAAAAAAAAAAGGGAAAAGAAAAAAATGTAACCTCTGTCTTGAGAGCACAAGACCCTTGGCGGAACATGTTAGGGAGCTTTTTGTAGTTGATACCAAATTGTTGGAAAAGCAGCTCATTTTTCTCTTGTTTCTGTGTGCCCTGTGGAAATGACAGATACAACATATATATATATATATATAGAAGGCTTAGAAGCAAAACATGGTGATTAGTTTACTGGTTAAAGAGGAAACTTCAAAAGATGAACAAAATGTATCAAAATAGTCATCTCTTGGGATATAGACTAAAGAAAGCATGACAGAGTTGCCTTCTCTAATTGTCTTTTCCTACAGATGTTCATCCAACAGAGCATTGTTAACGACAAAGTTGCAAAGTTTGAAATCGAAGAGAAACAATGTGCTTGTCAAGTTTGATTCATCAACCGATCAATCAAAACTCACTGGAGTAGGTTGAGTATGCTCGAACAATCGATGCTTCACTCAACGTTTACTGTTTTCTAAGTTGTTTTCCTATTCAAATTTTGATCAATTGATGAGCTTAATTTTTTTAAAACATGTTTAAACATTACTTTGAGCCTTTTAGATATCAAACATAGATCATAGGAGGTTCATCCATCAATTCAATAATCTAACTAGATTCCTATTCTGCTAAGGTCTCTTCTTACCTTTACCTAAATATGTGATTTTGCTAGACAAAAATATAGGCATGTTCTTCATTCTTCATCTTTGTCATTTTTTCGGTTGTAAACATGACTCAAGACATTTTGCTCAACTTAAAACCCTAGTTTTGCATAGGAAATTGCCAACGCCTGACTCAATTTCCTAATACATATTTTATATATATATATATATATATAAATGAAAAGAAAAAAAGAAGTGCTCCCTAAACTTGTCTCTTGAAAAGATTGAAATGCACAAGATCACAAACTTAACCAAATCGCATTTACACGAGATGCCAAAAAGTTGAGCACCCTCAAACAAACCTTCTTAACCTCTTCATTTAAACGCACCATAGAATATAAATTAAGTTATATGTTTTGCTTTTGGTCATATGATAACGGAAACAAATTACTATCCTTATTTCTGAAGATCAAAATAGATCCTCTCTGAAAGTACAGATACAGAATTTTCCTAGGAAATCAACGAGAACAATTATATAACCCATGCAGTGCTACCCATTATAGAGAAGTAAAACTACATAAAGGGGAGCTAACATGAAAGAATTGCTAAATTGACTACTTATAAACTAAATGTCAGCACCTTCAGTATCTCTTGTGCTTCTTTCTCAGCCTTTCCACATTTAATCAGCATCCAAAGACAAGTACTATACTGGTTTGTTGTATGACCTGTTAAAAGAACACATGAGTGATAGGTTTAAATCCATCAAAATAAAAAAAATGTTATCATCATTTTCATGTTTTTGTTAGAGTTTAGGCACCTAAATATTTTTAAGGAAACAGAGTGCATAAGACATGATCATTGCTTGGTATAATGGTAAAAGCTCAACTGAGGACATGAGTTCGAGTCTGAGAGCAACCACTTTATACAAAGTAATGCCAGAGATGAGATCTGTCTCTAGTTCAATCCTAACACCTCACATGGATTGGATCAACACTGGTCAATGGTCCTTTTAGAGTTTATAAAACATGAAATCCAAATTTAGATGACAAGTTTGTTACATATATACTTAAAGTTGTGCAATTAGTTTGTTAAACTAGCTATTACTTACACTCGTTTTGTCTCCATGCAAGATATACTTGAAGAACCTCCATTGATGCACAACTTATGACCCTCGATTGAAATGAAGGGGGAAACTTCAACTCCTTTTGAGGAAAGAAATATTTCCATTTTGTGACGTATACAGACGTGAAGAATGATACAATGAGCGATAGCATTTTGCTGCAAATTCAATTCAAATAATGTGCTAATAATTGATATTTCACCCAAAAAAAGAAGAAAAAGAAAAGATAGATCTAGAAGAATCTCATTAAGACTGTGTTTTAAGTAAATGCAATACACCAAGATGTGGGCCTAGGAAAAGTCTAAAAATAAGCCTTTAGAATGGCTTGTGCTCATGTATGGAAATAAAAATTATAATTTAATTATAAGGCTAGTTATGTTTTATAAAACAAAATCTTAGGTAGTAAGAAGATATATTCAATAAGTGAATCTAAGAAAAATGAGGATGTGTGAAATAAATTGTGGTAGAACAAAAAATAACAGAACAAAAAGAATAAATGTGTGAGAATAGAAGCACCTCTAACAGTCTAACCATAGATGAGAAGATGGAAACTTCTCTAACATGGTTTTACCATGTGTATTATACAAAAATGAATGCACTTATGACTTGGTATGGTGCAGTAACTTGATCCAAGTTCATGGCATGAAAAGGATGAAAGGCCTAAAGAACACAGGTCAAGGCTGTGAGAAGACAAAACTGATTAAGATCTTTTTTTGGTAAGGCATAACTGCTAAGATTGAACATAAATGGTGAAAAACAATTCATGCAGCGAACCCCAAGTACGTGGGTTTTATTGACTTAGTTGAGTTAAACTTTGTGAATTGGGAAACAAAGAAAAAGGAAGGAAAAAAAGAAGAAGGAACTTTTCCAACAAAGCTCCAACTAGGAGAAGAGTTGCCTCAATCGAGGGGAAGAGCTGAAGCCTCCTCCCTTCCTCTCTCAACCTGTTTTTGAAGGTTAAGTTCAAAATTTGATGACAGTCGTTGCCACTTATTAAGTTGATAGATATATTTTATTTTTTGAAAATCTCATACCTTTAGGCTGGGATCAAACTTCTGATCCCTATAATTGCTTTTCTACATAAAGTTGCTTTTCAGCTGTAAGCTGCAAATAATTCCATAATATGGCAGTACACAATGCAAGAAGTGTTATGGTCAAGCCATCTCCTAATCTTTGGGACAACAACAGTCCTAGCAGCTACCCGCATCACATCCATATATGATACTCTACATTTCTATATTTGATATTAAGATCTTACTTTACTAAGCCAATAAATCAGAACAGCCATTTGACACCAACCAAGCATCTATAAATATAGCTGCTAAACCAGATGATTGCACAGAGTTCATGTCATACATGATAAGCAATATATAGTTTTGTCACATTTGTTTTAAATCAACGAAAAATTATACATCTATAAACGATAAACAGAGTAATGTAAACTTTAAGAGTATGATTGGAAAAAAAAAAAAAAAAAGAGGTTGGAGAAAAAGAAATAAATTCAAATGAACAGCCTTGACATTATCTATATCTAGCACATAAGATAAATAACTTCCACAGGAATACGCATTTTATAATTTAGTCCACAAGGAAATTTTAGAATTTAGTCCACAAGCAACAAAAACAATTGTTATTAAGTTCCACCGAATACCAATAAAAAATAATACAGAATAACAATTCACATGCATAAAATATTAAAAATATACACAAATTTTTTCCTAGTTTATATACACAAATTTTAAATGCGTCAATATCAACCTAAATGTTAAAAGATTAGAATAAAACCTGGCACGTCTCTGGTAAAACTTGGATTCCTTCTTGAAGACAAAACTGCAAGTCATATAACAAAAAAAATATACAAGGCCTCACATAACAAAGTTAATAGTTTGTGAAAGAATCATAATGTTATATAATTTGAGATAAAATGATGAATAAAATGTGTCGAACCTATACTCATCACTGAATCCATACGAGAAGACTATATCTGGATACTCCTCTAAGACAGCAGTTGCACAAGAATTCATCAGATTCAAAGCTTTCTCATCATTTGGTTTCTCAAAATCATGAATTTCAGAAAATCTGCAACCCAGCATCATTGCATTTAATACTTACAATTAGGTACCAACTCAATGCAGGTTTGACACGCGCACACGAGAGAGAGAGAGAGAGAGAGAGAGAGAGAGATCTATGAAATAAAACATCACATGTTTGGGGATACTTTAGGCACCTAGGGTGGCGTCGAAGAAGTAGAGATAAAAACAAAAGCTGCACTGTGGATGAACAATCACTCCGCAATTCCAACAATATTAGGCATTTCATATCAAAATATTCATCGATGAGTAATGAAAGAATATCTTACGCCTAAACTATTAAAATTCACCAAAGAATCATAAAAAGTAAACTATTTCAAGTTCCTCAACACCACTACCCCTCTTCACCACTGTATATTTACTATACAAATGTCAATAGAATTTTTATTTTTTATATACCTTTTACAAAAATAAAATAAAATATATTTATTTATTCAAAAAGTTAGATCTTTTGGTAAATTTTCAAAACTCACATCTAATCCCAAAAAGAATGTTTATTGGTGGCGTCGCAAAAATCATATATCATCCCAAATAGTTACTGCTTTCTCTATTTATACAAAAATAAATAAATAAATAAAATTGTTCTGGGCATTTAATATCTAACAAAAAAAACGTGATGTGCATCTCTCTTACAAAAGTCTTCTTAAAGAGAGACTTTTCTAAATATTTTGAATATATTAGAACTTGGAAGGAGTACTTTTCCCTATGTCTTCATATTATGTTTATTTTTCTACTAACTGTGTTTTTTGTAAGTAGGTAGATCAACTAGAAAATTGCCAAATTTTGAAGATACAATAACATGATGGCATTTGGGATACATTTTCAATTGAAAGACTTATTTTAATCAAATCTACTTATACTTTGATGGTTGTTTGTATAGTATAAAAACATGCTTACCGCGTACAATTTTTTTTTTTTTTTTTTTTTGTTGTTTAGTTGGACTGAAATTCATTATCATGTGAAGTTTATAAAATTATACTTTTGATACACTTCTAAGTTTGATACACTTGTACACTTACTTTTGAAAACACAATTGAGACATAACTCAAAATGATTAATTTTAGATTTGTTGCAAATAGATTTTTTAATCGCATGCATTTTAGTATGTGTGGTTCCACATATAATTTCAGAGCTTTAAATGTTAAATTTTTTTAAGGAGAATCCAACCACTAATACCAATTTTTTGCAGCAATACAACACCACTCTTACCAACATCATCAGTCAAATATGTTACTGCCTTTTAGTGTTTCCATAACCAATTTCTAACTCTTCTTGTCGAACACACGACTTGTTTTAAGTAACAGATAATTCTCTAAAAAAAAACAAAAAACAAAAAAAAACAGCCAACACTAATCACATCCACTAAACTCCCTATAAATCAATGCAACCACTACGTACATACATATATATATATATAGTCGAAATTTTGCTTCACGAAAACAAAGTAAACTACTGTTTTGATCGAGACAGTGGTTTTTACCTGCCAAAATTGCAACCGTCGACTCGAATAACGATCAAGTTGGGCAACATCACTTCGTCTTCAATTTCGAATGACTTCACGTACTCGTACTTGCTGTTCGCCATATCAACAAACAGAGGACTCTACCTTCTCAGAGAACAACGAACAAACACTTGGAGGGCAATGCCGTTAACCTATTTATAATAGTAAAACATATATATATATATTATTATTAGCATAAGTTGCAGCAGTTCTATTTCTCCCGCCACTCCCCACACTCTCTGTGCGTGTATACGTACATAGATTCTATATATACATATAAGCCACCCCTGCGTTGCAAGCAGAAGCAGGCCTCCCCAGGAGTGTGTTAAGATCTGATCCTCGACGGGACTAAGTCCATTATTAAATTTCTACCCGAATAGTTGCGATAAACCCACGTTATCAGATGCGCTATATACCCTCCGTATGGGTATACCCGCAATATGAATCCAGTAGTGTTCGGGTTTTTATTTTATTTTTTATTTTTTTAATACCCTCCATGTAGTAGAGACCAATGAACCAAATTAGACAAATTTAAAGCCGTTTTCCAAAAATGAAATTTTCATATAATTTGAAATATGCTAATCAAATAAATTTAAGGTAAATTATTATTTTATAAAATTTATTTTTGAAATATGCTAAACCCATACTTTTGAAAAAATATTTAAAGAGGGGAGAGATATACCATGAGACTATAAATTAGGAAAGCCTAAGCCTTCTTTCTCAATTTCTTGTGCTAACTAGCTTGAAACTTCACTCATCCTCTTAACTCAACATTCTTGACAAATATGAAATATCTTTTCAACTTATCAAATTTTCAAAAATCAGTCTACACAAAAATATATATATGTGTATAAATATATATATATATATTACATTGAAACACAACAATATTTTATTATTATTTTTTTATTTTTTATTTTTATAATGTACCAACAATAGTATTCATTTATTATTATTTGTTTCTTTCTCTTTTGTATAATGTATCACCATTAGAGCATCAATGAACTTGCTATGTACATTTGACTATTATTAATTTAGAAACAAAAATGCAAAAGACAAGAAGACCTAACAAGATAGGTTGAGGGCACGATAAGCATCAGTGAACTTCTTCTCCCTCCAACCCATCATCATCCTGCTTAATTTCCAGGATGGTTCAAACTTATACAGTCACTATATATAATTACAATACATTGTCAACTTTTATTTGTTCCAAAATAAAAATTAAAAAAATTAAGAAGTACACAACAAACAAACAAGTGTTCAAACCTTGAACCCCATCTCCATTCATCTCATTATATATATATATATATATATATATATGTATATCATCATTCTAAAACAATATTGCAAACAACATCAACAGCCCTGCAACAATGCTTGCTGCTGCTGCAAACACCACCTCGAGCCTCTTTCCCGCGCTCTCTATCATGACCGGGAAGAGACAATTCCCACGCGACGCATTCTGCTTGACTATCTTGGCCAACCCATTGAAATTGCAAGACTGCACATCTTGATCATTCATCTGGAAGAACATGTTAAAAGCATAGGAAATGTTCTCATTCTGATCCAAGGAATTGCATGATGATCCGTATCCCAATCTGGTGCAATCCGACAATGAGCAGGCATAGCCAATTTCTTGAGGCCAGGAATTGAAGTCCTTAGAATCCTTATCAACCACACACCATTGTGATGGCAGGTACTTGACTCCCTTTGCAGCTACAGGGTATACTTCGCGGCCTTGTCCCGTGAAGTCCAGAGGAAACTTGGGCTGCCCATCATACCGGAAAATCCCCCAGTGACGCTCAAAGTTACCAGGTTCAATGCTCTTCTGGTCCTCATCCAACAGACTGAAGAGATAGGTCTCAATTCGCCCAGGGCGTAGTGGTGTTCCTTTGTTGGCAGCCTGTCTCTTGAGGAACCCACTGTAGAACCTCTTGGCAAGCTTGACATTGGCATTTTTATCGCCATCCGTGGGCCATCCAATCTCCCCAACAATGATCTTCAAGTTTGGGACACCAGCCTTCTTGAGTGAATGAACAAGTGTGTCGAAATTCGCCTCAAACACACTGTTGTATGTGTAACCATTGTCATTAATTGTTTTTCCGCCGCCATCAAAGAAGGCGTAATCAGTAGGGAAATCCTGGTTTAGGTAGAGACTGAGGAAGGGGTATATGTTGACTAGAAATGGTATGTTGTTGGAGTTGAAATAACGGACCATCTTCACCATGGTGTCTCTAATGTCCTTGCGAAAATTGCCTCCCGAAGGACCATCTTTTCCGGAGTCGTAGACATCCGCATTCAGAGGGGTGGTTGCTTTGATTTTGTCTCCGAGCCCAGCATCATTAAGTGCTTTTTGGATGTTTTGAATTGCTGGGAATGTTGTTTTTGTGTATTCTCCTTTGTAAGCTGTCAAAAATGGCTCATTACCCACAGCTACATACCTACAAAAACACCCAATTTTTTTATTTATTTAAAAAACACATAAATATATAAGAAGCTAACACTCAAATATATATAAATATTTACTACTTTTTTTTTGGATGGTAAAATATTTAAATATTTACTACTTGACAATGAATTAGGAAGAAAAAAGGTCCTTCATTCCTCACCTACAAAACCAACCAAACAAATTGAAAAACATACACATAGAGGACTCAAACATGTGTGTGTATAATATTATGTTGACTCCTCACCTACAAAAACACCCTATCATATAAAAAACAAACATGTTCATAACAGCTGGATCCTCTATTGTAAATTACTGTAGTGACGATATAGTGATTTTCAATATCATTACATTTATTTTCAACACATTTACGTTTACGTTTTCAGCCAGATGTAATGTGTTGAAAAACAGATGTAATGTTTTGAAAATCATTATATTGAAAAACAGGTGTATATATATATTATGAGTATAAGTTGGCGAAAAAAAAACCTTTTATGTTGACTCCTTATGAACATATTAAAGTACCCAAACATATGGAAGAAATATATACATCCATGATATGATGGAAAATGAATTTTTTTGAGCATGAGCTAGGAAAAAGTTGCTCACTTAATAATGATTTTTTTGTCTAACTGTTTGGTGACATTCTCTTTCACCCATTTCTTGGCATTGTCAAGACTGTCGCTAAATCGAGATAGCTCGTTGTTTGGGATCCCAAGCATGACCTCAATGCCGGTATTGGCGAAGGCCCTGACAGTATAATCATCAGCGTCGAAAAGCTTGACCTTGGCAATGCCATTGTCTTTAAGCAACTGAGCCACAACAGAAGGGGCCAGATTGTGAGAGGTTTGCGAGCCCCAGTTCACGCCTATATTTAGGCCGGAAGACTCGACTAGATTGGCCGTGACCAGAAGCACCGAACAGGCCCATAACAGGACCTCGGCGCGAGCCATGGTTCACGCTGGTTCGATGGGGGAGTAAGTGTATATTGAGGAACCAGTACTTTTCTAATGGAGATTGAATTGGGAGGTTTTGTAATAACCCTTTTGAGAAAATATGAGAATTAATGGGGATTGCGAGATTTAGAGAGAGAAAGTGAGAGAGAGGTGGATGATCACAGGTTTTTGTTGCTTTTGTAGGGAGGAGAAGAGTCCACTTGTGGCTCTTTTTTACCCGCCAAAGAATCATTGATTCAGAAAGTCGTTAGTCCACCAAACACATTTCTAATTTTAGTTGGTTCATAAATCACACAAATTGACATATAGACCCCATTTCTTTTATTTAAATTACGGTTATAGCAAATAACAAATAACTATAAGGGTAAGAAATATTGCAGAGATTGGGAATGATGCTGATAATAGGTATAGCTAATAACAGTATTGTAAATGTGACTGAGGGTGTGTAGGGTTGTATGGAATTGGAATTAGTGAAATTTGAAAAAAATAACAGAGAAAATTGAGTCAAAATTTCGTCAAATTTTACAAATTCCAATTCTATGTAGCCGAACACACCTAAATTAATTTCTTATGAACTTATAGCTTGCCTGAATGTCATGGAATAGTTTTTTTTGAACTTGAGTTGATGAGCCATGATCTTATGGTTTGTCACTGTCCATGAATGATTGTCGTCACTATTATTACATTTTTCAATACCATTTATTATAAATTCATTGGTAAATAGAAGGGTACTGATAGATTTGATTAAATTTGTAGTACTCCTAGATGAAAGACTTTGTAAATGTATCGAGTTGTTCATGAACAGTTTGAGTTCGGTTTGTTTCATTCATAAAATAAAATGAGTTCGAATTTAATTTTTACGCTCATTTAATAAACGAGCTAATTTCAAACAATATTGGGCTCGGCTCATATAGTCTCATAACATGAACTCGCTTGTGTAGGTTCATTTGTATTCATGAACATTATGCTTGTTTTTACACAATTATATAAGTATGCTCCGGAGTGTCAGGTGACTTTTCAAAGCTTATATATATACATATATATATATATTGTAATTTTTATGAACACAAGTTCAAACCGAGTTTGAACATGAACATGAGATTGAATTCCGCTCATTTTATTAAACGAGTTGAGTCCGAGCTTTTTAATTTTTTTAGCAAAATCAAGCTTGAACTCGAACATGAGATTGAATTCATCTCATTTTATTAAATGAGTCGAGCCCAGGATTCTCAAATTCGTAGCAAGAGAAGCTTGAGCCCAACTCTTTGAGCTCGACGCTATCCCAAGTTGAGCTTTTTGAGCTCGTCACAATCATGAGCAAACTGTTTTGGTTTGTAACTCAAAAAACAATTCTCAACAACTCATAAAACAAACTGAAATTTTTGAATAAAAAGTGTTGAAAGGTTCATTGTCCTTGGAAGATTGAAGGCCATATATTAGGTTTATGTTCTTTGAAAGGCTAAAAGATCTTAATTGACACGTAGTATGTATTTAGTGAATTTATGTATCTACAAAGCTATATATACAGTCCTATGTATTGTGTTGAGAATATGAAGAAAAAAAATAGAAAGTATCATTTCAGAAATTAAAGTATTTTCTTCTTCTATTCTGTTTTACTATACAAACTGTTTTCAAAAAATTATAAAAGGTAGTTAGTTATGTGAAAACACAATTTTTTTAAATTGAGTTCTCAAAAAACTGTTCTAAAAAAAAGTCAATCAAGCAGGTTTTTTTATTTTATTTATTTATTTTTTCGAATTTTCTAATTTTTAGTTCTCAGTATACTAAAATAAGGATCATCTGCCTATTTTCGATTTGTGGTAAGATTCCATGAGTTATAATGGTGTGTTAGAAATGGGGAAAAAAGCAATGGAAGTTATTTTCTCATACATGTGCCTTTCTTAAAAACCAACGTATTTGCCTTTTCATTTGAATCATACAGTAAGTAACCTCTAGTCTAATGACACAATTTATGTGACAAAGAAGCTAGATTAGTCTTTGAATGCACTAGGCTTGCAAACAAAACTGTTATACTATTGCTGTGTTAAAAAAGAAACCAAGATTTTACACAACTAGAGCACTATTCAAAAGTTTTCAACAAAAAATCATATGATTAAAAGCTTAATTGTTGTCATATATTACTCCCAATAGTTCACAATCCCAAGTTATTTAAAGGCAGCTTTTCATTGTTGGCATATTCTTAATTATCATTGTCAAAAAAACAAAACGACCAATGGACATATATTCTGTGAGCTTCACAATTCAAAATTTCACCGGAAAAAGAAATAATGATACAAAAAAACCCAAGTGTACGTTTTGTGCCCTCACGACATTTTTAAGAGATTTAATTTTGGTTCTGAACTAATGATATCTACACTTTTATCAAGTTCATCTAAATTTCTCACTGGACATGAGATATTTTGAGTGCCAACGTAGAAGATTAGGAGGTCTGGAAATGACTTCTACAGAACATCATACACAACAAAAACACACACACACATATATATATATATACAAGAATTTTAGGACCTCAACAGTCAACAATATGAGATTGGATAATACATCAACAGTAGCAATAAATGAGCTGCTTAATAAATAAATAAATAAAACTGAAAACTGTTTCCAGTTTTCCCAACTAAAAGGATTTTGAAATTCAAAAAATTGAAAACTGTTTTCTATTCTGATTCCCAGAAAACTGATCCAAAACAGTCCTAATCTTTCCACTTCTTCCTCGCCTTGAACCCATAAGCACACACTGCTTTCCAATACGATATTTGGTTCTTCAACCAGAAATAAAAGATATTGATTAGGACTTCGACAATAACCTCAATATATCAGTTTGGGACTATAATACCTTACCCTAAAAAAATGTGGACAGCCAGACAAAGACCAACAATAATGCCCCTAGAATTGCTGCTCCAGTACTCTATCTCAGGCATTACCTATATTGGTAATTGGGAAAACACATTCACCCTTGGAGGGGTCATCTAAGACTACCACGCCGCCTAGCTTTTCCGAACAAAGGTTCTGCCCATGCATTTGATAAAACATATTAAAAGCATACGAAACATTCCCGTGAAAATCCAAATTATTGCATGAAGATCCATATCCCAAGCTTGTGCAATCCGACTTTGAGCATGCAAGTTTGAACTTCTCTTCCAGAGTTTTACGGTCCTTAGTCTCATTGCTAACCACACACCACCGGCTTGGCATGAACACGACGCCCTTTATAGCCTCCGGCTCACGCCCTTTTCCTGTGAAATCAAATGAGAACTTAGGCTTACCATCATAGGTAAAAAGGCCCCAGTGCTTCTCGAATGGTCCCCTAGCTATACTCCTATTGTTCTCATCAAGTATAGTGTAGGCATAGGCGTCGATAGTGCCAGGACGAAGTGGAGTCCCTGCTTTGTTGCCAGACACCTTCTTTACCAAGCCGTCGTAGAACCTTTTAGCATTCTTGACATTGGCATTTATGTCGCCATCAGTTGGCCATCCAATCTCCCCAACCACTAATTTCAAGTCCGGGACACCGGCCTTAGATAGAGCCGAGACAACGGTGTCATAAACTACATCAAACACATTTGTGTAGGTGGTCTTATTGTCTGTAATTGCACTCGCATTCCCATCAAAAAAAGAAAAATTTAGAAACGAAACAGGATTTTCATACACACTAAGGAAGGGAGACACGTTGAGGAAAAATGGGGCATTGTTGTTATTGAGGAAATGTACTATTTGGAGCATGAGGTCCTTAATGTCCGGGCGAAAAACACCCCCTGACGGACCTTTTGTTTCGGATTTGCATACTTCTGCATCAAATGGTATGGTTGCTTTGATCTTGTCTCCAACACCAGCCTCGTTAAGAGCTTTTTGGATGCCTTCCAATGCCGGGAGAGCATTTTGTATGAATGTATTATTATTGAATCTCTTCGAGAATGGATCATTCCCAACAGAAACATACCTATAAAAACATCCCAAATCATACATCAAGGAAAAAGGCATAGAGAAGACCTTGAAATAATAAAATCTAAGTTTTAATACACCCCTAATTTCTTACTTTATATTGACAGATCCTTCCTTTACAGGTTTTGCGACGTACTGTCTCACCCATTCTCTGGCATTTTCGGCCTTGCCATTGAATTTTGGTAGCTCTTCATTTTGGAGCGCCACCATGACCTCAATGCCGGTCCCTGCTAAGGAAGCAACTACTGCAGGATTGGCATCGGAAAGCTTAACCTTATCGACGCCATTCTCCAAAAGCATCGAAACTACAGCAGATGGGACTATGTAGTTTGTTGTTTGAGCCCCCCAATTTACTCCTATACCGTTGGTAAGATTGGCCACCACCAAGAGAACCAAACATGCCCATAATATGACCTCGACTTGGACCATGATTCGACCTGTTTCAATTGTAATACAGGACTAGGGTCTTGAAGCTTGGAGATTAATGAAAGCAGTGATCAAAATTCTGATCATGTCGAGAGTGGGTTTCATGGTGTTTAGGGGGAGAATTTTGTTTTTGCCAGAACAAGCACATTCAAAAAGTAGGTAGTTGTTTAACTTGTTTTTTGCTTACCGGGAAAATAAAGTAGTTTGTTGTTTAGTGGATTTTCCAATTTTAGTTGGTACGCATCAACAAGAGGTGTCAATCCCCACATTTTCGGAACGCACATACCTATGTGTTGGAGGGGACACAAATTTGTAAGCATGTTTTACCTTAAACTTGATTCTTATTGCGTAGTACTTAAGCCGAGTATTAATTAAAGTCCTGTTGAATAAATAATCTAAACAATTACTAAAATTAAAATTATATTGTCAACTTACATGATATTTTTCTCATTACGTTAAATTTATGTTTGTCATTTGAGAAATTATATTTTTTTCCCCTTATGTCAAAGTTACTCCAGGTTTGACTAAGCTACACAAATTTTTCATTATTTTAGAATTAAGATATTCACTTATTCAATCTTTATTTATTTATTTTTTCTTCTTAAACAAAGTCTGTCTAGATGAATTGCTATTATATGTCCTGTGAGGTGCTTCAAAATACGTTCTCTTGTCCAAATTAAATGGGATGGAATTTCAAATTAGCCTCTTGGATTACCTACAAAATTCATGAACCTTTCATTTATATTATCAAATTCTACATAGATTGTCAGGTTAAGCTAGAAAACCAAAAAAGGTGTGACTCACATTTTTTTTAATGCAGTTTCAACTAGCCTAATTCAATATGTGAAAACCTATTTTTGATTGAAAATAACTCAAAACATTCAATGTTCACAAGTTATATTTTGTAATGAGCTATTTTTCAACTGAATTTAATTGTTTCAGGTCCCTTTTTTTTTAGTCCTATGGAAACACTGTTTAATTTTTTGGAGATCAAAACGGATGCGGATTGAGCTAAATTTTGGTAGTTATCCTAGTTTAGTTAGGAGTGTTTTATTCCCCTCCTAATTTTTAAAACAGTGCCAAATTGAATTGCTTTTAATATTTTATTAGAATTTGTTTGTTTTTCCAAATTTTATGAATTCAAAGTTACTTGACACTCATATCGGGTTAGGCCTCACTAAGCTCACTTGAGAAGAATTTGTGTGTAAAACTAAATTAATTAATGTTGCAACCATAACTTAACCTAAAACCTCATAAATCCCAAGCACACTACCAACTTAATTACTACACTTTTATGATTTAAGTATAATTATAAATATATATAATATTTTCGGTCTAGAGTTGAGTTTCGAGCTTCATCCATATCAACCCAAGCCCAGCCCGAATTGAATTCGGGCTCAAAATATATAGCATAGGTTCAAACTGAAATTAGGAAAACATTATCCATGCAAGCTCACAAAATTTCGAGATAGGCTCGGGTTATTTCGGATTGGGCCCTCCCGAATTGCAGCCTTAGCAATAGGGAGTAATTCAATATTCGAATTTGACAACTTATCAACTATTAATTATAAAAGCACATGATTAGTAAAAATATTTTACAAAAGATTAAGAAAAACATGAGTGATTTAAAACTTATTAAAAAAGGGGGGAAAATTCATTGATTATAACTAAAATATCGTTTCAAAGTAAAATAAAATAAAATTTCAATTAAAAAAAACTGAAGCCAACCATACTGAAATAAGATGCAACGATTTTCATTGAACTTTATTATTTAACATCAGCTTTTAGTAAGCTAATTGCTTTTAACTGTAACAAGTTAGTCTGAACACATTTACATATGCAAAAATAATATTCTACCATATACAAACATACATATTGAAAGACATGACAGACAATAAATAAATAAATAATAATAATAAAACCCCACAACAGTATTTGCGTTTAGTAAGCCACTTGCAAGTGTACTAAGCTTATACGTAGTAATACACATACCAATGATGGCCGCAAGATATATATATACATATATATATATACACACACACTGTATGAAAACAACTTTTTGGACAGACTGGCCTGGACTGACCCACTCACAAGAGTTAGACAGGCCGGCACACAAAAAAAAAAACTTTGAAAATTATAAAAAAAATCTTGCTTTTAAGCTGAATTGGACCAAGTTGTTGCAAAAATTAACAATCTCATATTTTACATGATTCACACGAAATATAAGATTACATAAATGAATGAATACAGAGAATTTAGAATTAATAAATACTCTTGTATTAAGATAATATTTGAGTTGTAGTTACGCTTTCAAACTCAAAAAGATACTCAAAAAGATATTTAGTGTGTTAGATATCATACACCGAACGAATCAGAACCGTGCATGATATGTATAAGCGCGTATTATACGTGCACGACTTTGATTAATTAGATGCATGGTGCACTAAACGCACATAATACCTAATCCCCGAAACAACCCCCACTTTTGAGTGCCCCTGCAACCTCGATAACTTGTTGGACTACTACATATTGATTTTACATGCACTATTTATTAGCTCCTTACTTCCCCATCACAAGTAGGTCTGCAAATGGACCGAGTCGTCCATGAACAGATCGGACTCGGTTTGTTAAAAGTCTTGGGTCGAGCTTGTTCGTTTAATAAACGAGTCGAGTTCGAGCTCAATTTTTAGGCTCGTTTAGCAAATGAGCCGAACTTAAACAATGTTAAGCTCTTGATCTGCGAGCTCGTGAGCACGCTCATTTACATAATATATATTTATAATATAAATTATTATATTTTAAAATTAGCTCATATATATAATTCCAGCCCCAAATTCATACAAGTACATTTTCATTAGCCCATTTAGTATTTGGGCATTTAGAAACCCATCTAATTAAGTAGCCCACTAACTAATCATAGATTCATGTCGGCCATTTGATTATAAAGAAACCCTAAAAGTAGCAGCACTATGTTGCAACGGCTACTCCAATCTAATTGGCGGCCACGGAAATCCAGTCAGTACAACATCCTTCCACTCCTCAGGCGGCTGTCTTCTACTCCTAAGTCGACATCAGGTTAGGTCTATCTCCTAGCACTCTGACTTAGGCGAGCCGAGCCCGAGCAGCCTAAAGTTCGGCTCTGGCTCGCCTCATTTATGTGGGACCCACTCATGGAGCATTCGGCTTTAGTCGAATTGGGCTCAACAATAATTTTCCAAATTATAAAACTCTACCAAGTAAACGCGCTCTATCTCTTCCCTCACCTACAATTCCAAAGAACCTCGCATTGCATTACAGAACAGCACTGCTCACTAGTACAATCTCTCTCTCTCTCTCTATATAAACACATGCTATGTGGTTTAATGTTTATTCTTTCCGTTTAAAATCCTTGAAATGGTTGCTGATTGATTTACTAATAATTTCAATTAATTGTGTAGACCTAGATGGGTCCTTTGACACTGGCTGTCAATGCGAAAAGCACTTCAATAACTTCTTCAGGTAATTCACTAATCTTAGTCCGTCTCAATTTGATTTTCAGAGTAGTTTTTTTTTTTTTTTTTATAAATTTTTTTTTTGGGGACAC